>VRLP01001833.1:0-110356 GCA_009660295.1 Lophius piscatorius
CATTTTATCTAATATAAGAAACCGTTGTCCCGCCAGATAGAGGCCCCAAGGACATAGAACACAGACGATTTCTGGCAGAAGTCATCTGTCAGAAAGTAATACCTGATTCATATGGAATATAATAATAATAATAATACATTTAATTTATAATGCACTTTACATTTGGATCAAATCTCAAAGTGCTACAAAGCAAAAGTAGATAAAAGCATCAATAAAAAATAAAATAATAACTATATAAAAACCTGACCAAAAAGCAGCAATGTTAATTAAAGTTATAGGTTCTGCTTAAAAGGAAAGTTTTAAGTCCTTTTTTAAATGTGTCAGTCGTCTGTGGAGCCCTCAGATGGTCAGGGAGGGCATTCCACAGACGAGGGGCAGCAGAACAGAAGGCCCGATCACCCATAGTGCTGAGGTTACATGCTCTGTTGCTTTTTCTTGTGCTAAATGATAAGTATTATCCTCCATCCATCAAAGGTTCTCAAAATTCTTGTCAAAAGACAAACTAGTTAGCCAGCAACAATTTACTGTCATCTTCTTCTTCTTTGGTTATCAGAAGTGAAGTCTTTCTTAATTTTCTGTCGCTTCAACCTAAATTTGTGAAAGTTGCCACCTCGAGCCGGTGTCCAGGTTGTCTGTTCTGGGCTAAAAAAAGCAGCGCAGCATGGCGGACCCCACGGAAGAGGACCTGCTTTCTTTTTGGATATAAATGACTTTCTACGTTATCGTTAACAATGTAATTCTTACTGTCAACTGATTATAGACTAACAAAAATATACTTATGAATATTATAATCCATTTATTCAAAGAGATACGCCGAAATTTTACACACAGCAACCTTTACTATTATCTAGGAATGATGGTAACGTATAGCAGTTTTGTACATCTGATGCTGAGCAATGCTTTTAATCCTTGAATTAATGTATTTGATTTGTCAGGGCCCCTCCTGTGTGATTTTAAGGTAAGATGGTGTGAACAAACAAACAATGGCCTTTTCATAGCCGGACAATCAGAAAAGCCTGGGAGAGGTGGAAATCTCAGACCAGGGATGAAATCTCTGGTCTGAGATTTCATCCCGAGAGAGTCTGGTGAAGGAATACAGGGCCAAAGATGAGTGGATGGAGGAGGAGGAGAGCGTGGGATTGGATCAGAACTATGACCCTACAACAGATGGTCCCCAAACAGACATATTCAGGGATGTACTCAGGTCTGATGCCTGAGGTACCAAGGAACCAGTCCCCCTTAAAGAAATCTTCCTGCCTGACACCAGCTTTCAATAATATTTTCAGAGGCGTTTACGAACTAGCACTTTGCTGGAAGTAAACTGTGACAACAGAAGGACAAAGTTGGGAAAACCCTATTTGCAGTGAAATATATGATGAATAAACCTGCTGGCCAGAGAGCTGGTCATGGAGCGGTTAAAGGCTATGTGAACAAATCTGTTCCCTTGCATTTCTGTCATGCCGGACCATCCTTTAGCACTGGCCCACTGCCCCAAAGACTTGATCTAAAAGCGGCTGGGAAGTTTGGCACGAGTGACCATTACACAAACATGCAGCAAAAAAAAAGAAGACTGAAAATATGTATGTTTACTGAACTGATCGATTGCCAGAGCTGGAGAGGATTGATGTACGGTCGATAGCCGATTACCGTTGCGGTAGTTAGAGGACAGAAACAGTTAAAGACCTCTGTGGCTCTTCGCCATAACTAACTGGCGGTAATGTGGTGCAGATGTGGTTGCCATTGTAAACACTTACCGCCCCACTCTCCCCCGGGACAAACAAGCAGGGAATCTGCCTCTCACTGAGACAGCCTAAGAAGTTTGCCGTTGGCGTACGTTGAGTTTCGACTCGACTGTTCTTTGGAAAAAAATTTATTCACTTTTATTTAAAGTATATTTCAAGATTGCAAAAAAAAAGAAAAAAGAAAAGAGCAAGGGAACTGAAAAAAGAGAATCAGTGGGATCTCCCAAAAGGCTACTTAAGAGAGAACACTATCTAATCTTACAACACTTCAGCCTGTTTTCCCTCCAACAATGTTTTACACCTTTACTTAAACTCAACTTGATGGGATAAAACAAGCTTCTGTCCTGTTGATGAATTTTGGCCATGAATGTTACTTCCAGAGCACTCATTAAAAATAATACTTCTCCCTAAACCACGTTAATCATGATGTCATTGGTTGGTGCAGTTTTGCTCCTGGACTCTGGAAGTTGATAAAACTTAATTGGCAGTTTCAAACTAGTGCAAACAACTACATATAAAATATTTAAAAGGACCCTTGATTTTATTTTTTAACGTTATCTTTAAATTAGTGCTTATACCTACAGAGAGAGCCGGTCCTCTCCATATATTTGCCATGTTGAGCAACCGTACTTGTAAAGTAGCTGAGAATGGACGGAATGACCAGTGGTTCTAGAGATGCCTATTCAGCTTTAAAGTTTAAGTGTCAGAAAAACATCGAAGAAAGGCTTCGCCTCTAACCCTACGGGATCTATCGCCACGATCACCTCGCCTCCTTCTTATCCAACTTAACGTCTAAAATAAATGTTTACCATTAACCATTGAGACCACTAGCTTTCATTCACATACAAAGCTGCTGGCTACCATTACCAATAAAAGGCCACAGTGTGGAACAAACAATATTTGCCATCTTATGTTAAAGCTTAAAATTAAAGCATTTTGAGGGAGACCACTAGAATGACTGATCAATGTCCTCTAGTTTTCCTATTTTACCATCAACTTCATCGTGCGATCTCCAGCTGTCTTTATTTTAATGTTTACCATTTGAATAAAGAGAACTGGAAGTATCAAAGCAGCCCTTTAAAGGACATTATTACTGTGTTTGTGCATATATATTTGCATTAATTAGCTTTTGAATGTTGTAAAAGGCCAATAACTTAATGTAAAATGTGTGTTGCTAAGAACCTTAATCAAAGGATCTCCAATGTTTACCGAACTAATGTTCGATGTACATCGATGCAACAACCGAAGATCATGTTGCGGAATGATAACAATGGATATAAGCTGTTGGATTTGGGGGCTCTCCAAGCTTTCGGAGACATGTGTAATTCCGACAAAACTCAGCCCTCCGGGGAAATTTCTATCTCGCTGTCAGTAACGGTAACATGGGCCAAAATTCACTGCTGAGGGGGAAGTTAATCTCTGTCACACACTGTGACAACAATCTGCTGCATGTTGGAACAAGAGGCTAGGACTGGACTATTGGTGGGAAATAGATGAAGCGGAGACATAATCAAAAACGTTAATGTGACCTTGAGATTTAACATTAAAAGAAGAGGGCTGGTACGTTCACAGAGATTATGTAAGATGTATCCCACGAAAGATTTTCCTCCTTAACTAGCATTTGTAACTTCAAGCCGTTAGTCAACTAGTCATTGTAGATTCATTCAAATGTTGCACTTGCTATATTGTGTGATTTAGTCCTTGCCTGATACTCATTTATTTCTCTGGTGTTATTTATGACTTGACTGTCACATTTATGTGTATATTCTTTTCTGCCTTGTTTTTATTGGTTGTATGTTTTTATGGCTTGTTCTTTTTGTTTTTGTGAAGCAGTTGCACTGTGCTAATATTAAACACATTTATTATTATTTGCTTATCATTTATTCATTTTTGGGGGTGAGTGCAATGTTAATAGTCTGCGAACAAAACCATGGAGCCACGGTTTATCGACACAGTAACAGTAACCGTGTTTCCTGTTCTAAAACTGGCCCGCATTGGTCTAGGAGGCTGTATTCAGTCCCAGTCTAGCTGTAATCACCGGGAAACCTCTTCCACCAAAGAGAACCAGGTGCAAGTTCAGATAGCTGCAGAATTGGGTTAAGTCATAATGACACAGAAGCACTACAGCTTCATTATCCTTTTGGTCTGTAATGATAAGACTAATCGTTCGACATTGATACATCCACAACATGATAATCAATAGTAAATCAATGTCAACGGTAGAGAAGGCTGTGATGCTGCATCTCTCCAATAAAAAAAATAAATAAGCAATGTCAACAATGTACTGGGAAATTGTTTGTTAGGTCATTGAACTCAAAGTAATTTCTAAAAAAATTGTTAAAATTTCTTTTAACTTTTCATTTCACTTCTTTCTTCTTCATATCGCCGGATATTTTTTAACGTCTTTTCTAAATTATGGCTACACCGCCCCCAGCTGTATCTGGATGTGATCAGTTTCCGTCCAAATCCTGTAAACTTGCACCACATGTGCACACATACGGACGAATGATTCATTCCATAGTCATATCACAGAAAACGCCTTCAATTAATTAAACGCGCATACGTGAAGTGTGTACAAGACACAATGTTCTGAGAAACAATTGCCTGTAAAGGAAAAGTCAGTTGCGTTAAGTTCTTTGTGTCGCATGGCTCTCCTACAAAACACACCCACTCTGAGAACGCTAATGTCTGGTAGCTCTGTTGAGAGCGTTTGTCAGCCAACCTATTTTCTGCCGTCAACAATCACATGAGGGTGTGCCGTATTCAATTCTAGAGTACAAGATGTTATAGTAGGCTCAATATCTGATGAGGCATGATGATTGGCAGCCGGCCAATGCAGAAAACAAAAGTGTGGAGACACAGCAAGAGTGAGCGGAGGAGGCGCTTGGCCAAGCTATTTATCACAGAGCCGTAATTCACTGCCTTGTAAACAGTGAGGAAAGGCTGTCGACCAATAAACGGACTGCTGTATGTGGGCACAAGTAGGGCTGGAAAAAGGGACCTTGCAGCTCACATCAAGGCCGGCGTGTGTGGCGTTGTTTTCTAGCGGTTAATGCTATTGAATTTCTGCTAAATTGAAAATTCTGCACCACATGAAGCGCCTCAGCAGCAGGACGACTGCTGTTCGGCATGACCTTTAAAGGAAACCTCCACCCGTCAAACACCTTTAGCTGGACGCCGCCCTCCCAGGGGCGCCGCAGCATCCTGACACATGAATCATTTGTGTGGAAACAATAAAGGCCAACAGGTCCACTTGTCACCCTGCCTTTCATTTCTGATTTGTGTTTGATGTGGATGGATGGTAGCGACACACAGAGAGGAATATACTGGAAGGCAAAGACAGGCTCCATAGGGGAAAGAGGAAACCGTTCCGGCTGTAAAATGATTTAGTTCAAGGAGGAGGAGAAGACAATAAACATTGTGTCAGAAATAATCCAATGAATGTGCCACTCACCTTCTCCAGTTGTTGTCCAGAGGTGGTGACAGGTACATGGCTCCATATGGAGAGCTCTCTATGTAGGCTTCGGTTAAGAAAATCATCGTCACAGACACAGAAAGATCACGGTCACATTATGGTCAACACTGACTCTATGAAAAATGACACAACCTCACACTGACTTTCTTTTTCTGGCTTTTATAAAATTGAGGCAATGATGTGGTTTAACAATGATATGGCTCAACGGCATAAATGAAACCTTAGGGTGATGCTTCAACAAGCCCAAATAAATACTGTGAACAATTGCGCTACTGTTTTCAAACACTTCTTGAAACAATGACAGCACAATTTGGTTTTACGTAAAGGCAGAGTTCCTGGCATTGTCTGGGAAAGGGCAGGACTGCAGAAGGGTGACGTTTCGTCTTTCAGCTGATTTAGTCTGGGAAAGTCTAGTCTAGGAACAGCCTCCTCTTGTTCAGACGCTGCTGTTCAAAATGACCATTAAAGAAGAGAACAAAATGGGAGATGTGGTGCCGTACAAGTTCAAACACTGCATTTGTTAGACTTAAGACAAATTCCTATGACTGAGGAGAGATTTACAGAGTGCTGCTATCGCTCATCATCACCGTACAAAATAAAACATAAACCCCTTTTTCAAACATACTCGACAGTCTGGAAAAGGCTCTACTGTGGTTTCTCCAGATGCAGCGGAGGGAAGAGAGAAACGTTGTCAAACTCTATATTTCAATGATAGTCTTACGTAACACCTTTCAACAAGTACAAAACTGCATATTTCAATGATAGTCTTACGTAGCACCTTTCAACAAGTATAAAACTGGATATTTAAATGATAGTCTTACGTAACACCTTTCAACAAGTACAAAACTGCATATTTCAATGATAGTCTTACGTAACACCTTTCAACAAGTATAAAGGTGGCGTTGAAGGCTGGAGATAGCACGACGAAGTTGTATTTTTAGCATGTAAAAACTAAACAGTACTGCCCTGGCAGTGACTAAAAGAGGAATACAGTTGAAAAATATAAATTCGTATAAATTACCCTCCATTTTCAAAATATTGCACCACACATTTTCACTTTCAAGATTCTGCATTCGCCCATTATGTCATCGGGTAACTAGAAGTTGCACTTGAGAAGTCCTTCTTGCTCAGCCAGTAGGGCGGGACTGTCTCTTAGAGTACCTCACCATTATGTATAAATATCACCAGGTCTTAATCAGAGGGTGTCATTGCTGCTCAGCCTCTGAGGTGGCAGAACAACATCTGTATAACATGCTGGAAAGGCGGCAGGACAGGATGGGGTTGTGACGTTTTAAAAAATGCATTACGTGTCCACACAACGGATGAAATATTCAAAATGCAGCTCGTAGGCGCTAGTTGCTAGCTCAAAGAAGAAGAAATGTGCTTCATTCGACTCAAGGCTGTCAAGTCCAAGAACTCCTTAGCGTCTGAGCAGAGGACGAGATCAGCCTCCACGTAAAAGAGAAAGGGACTCCTCTTATCGTTCCTGCCACGCTATTTAATTGTGCTAGTGCGTCACGCTTAACAAGTCCCACTAAACCCAGAGGTGCTGTTCTGTGAAATATGGCTCATGTTATAGTATTAATATCTGAGCTGAATATGAAATCGAGTTGTTTTACACACTTAACAAGAATCTCAACATATTTACTCTTGAAACTCAAGAGAATTCTTGCACACACTGCAAGAATGGAAAACGTTGTGACATAATATTGCATAACATTTCAATAAGATCCTAAGAACCCATTGAGCCACTAACGCGCCACATTGAGTGTTCTCTTGAGAAGCACCTGGGCAACCAAACAAAATGACTGTCCAAGTTGCCATAGTGATGGGTCTAATTTGCAGTGAGGAAGCAAGGAAGGGAGAGAATTGCATGAAGATGAAGAAATAGTTGGGAAAACGTGGCCAACTCTCATTTTTACCATCTGTCAACTGTCGTATCAAAATGAGATACTACAGTGTGCAGGTAGATGCACACAAACCTGCGGACCAATAGGTACAGGCAGAGGTCGCTGTTTAATTTTGTCCATTTATTCCACTTTTCCTGAATGTTAGCGTTGGTTTTGGCAGATAAACAGTCCTTTAACTGAGAGAAAAAGCCTTCCAGGTGTATTCTGAATGTTTGTTGCCTTACAACACTGTGGACAAATAGCGCTTTGTCCATTAGCTTAATGCTAACATATAATGGGCATTGCCATATACATGCTGACGGAATTAGCATTGACGGCGCGGCCATAATCAAACAATAAACAAGCATGTACAAATTAATTATTTCACTTTAGATATATTCGTCAGTTAAACTTGAGAGTGTGTGTTAATGAAACGCTGCTCTGAATATTTTTCAGTGATAAAGAGAAGTGAACTACGGAGCCACTTAAGAAAAAAAAATATTGTGGGCACAACTTTATCTTATCCTCTGCCCACAAAAATAAATTACAGTTAAGGCATTTGCGTATCTTAAAGACCAAAGCCACAATACAACATATAAAGGACTGAACTGGGCATACAAAGATTTATTTTCACCTCAAAATGCCATATTGGTTTATGAACCACATCAAGGAGGACCGATCGTATGCTAATTTCATCAAGTCAGAACACATGCACAATGTCGAGCAATCCTTGGAGGAGGAGAAAGAGCAATATATATATATATATATATATATATATATATATTGCTCTTTCTCCGATGATAAAACACAGCATTCTGAATAAAGACATGGCTCACTTTTTCTTAGGATATAACTTCTTTGCAGAAGTGCAGAAAAGAAACAGCAAGTTAAAGGTAGATATAGCCCCGATGATAATTAGACCACATGAAAGCTAAGAACGACCTAGAATGTTATTCAGTCAAAAATCCCCAGGTTTTATTTTATTTTTGTGAGTCTTTCAACAAAAATGCCCCCAGGGGATTTTTTTTAACTATTCCGGTTTCTGCCAGAAGCACCACTCTATCGAGACAGAATCATATAGGTTCTGTTTTTTTACTGGGCAACCTTGAAGTGCCGTAAAGTATTTATAGTCTGTAAAGTGAACATGTGATTTAGAATTGGACCCTTTGTAGCTATTTTGGGCCTTAGCGCTTGAGCTGCAGAACCTGTCTAACAAGAAAACCAAGAATCCCGAGGCCTGCTCCTCGAAACAAGTTAACCATACCATGGCAATCCTAAAAGCCGCGCTCTCGCTAAGCGGTCACAAGAAGCTGGTCATCAGCTCAATAAGTCCGACCAGGTTTTCCGAAAGTAGCCATGAGTGGCTCAAAATGAAAGACGCAGTGTTTTGCAGCACATGATTAATGCTAGATAACAGGCATATTTAACAAATCAAAAGCAATTTATAGTATCAGACTGATACAAAGACATGAACCACATCCGTGGTAAACCTGTGGGGGGACGCCACCGTGTTTCACTTACCGTTACTCTAATGGATTCATACCACAACTGTCAAAAGTCCCATATGTTCCACCTGTGGTAGACTGTAACGCTGTGCTGTGTACCACAACCATCACTGTAGGTGAGGCAGACACAAAATAAACCCTAATATTTGCTGTATCTTGGCTGTGTCAGTTGATGCTGTTTTGGTTATTTGTGTCTGTCCAGTTGGATACCGTGGATATGACCATGTGACCATGGATCACAAAAATTTAAAATGAATGAACGTGAAGTTAAACTTAAAATAATTTTTGGCATTACACTCACAAAGGCCTATGTACCGTTACCATTTGGTGCAAATAAGGAGACCATTTATTATACTTAAGAGCTCTTAGAGTGCCTCAAGTCCGTTGCTACTAACATTGAAAGAATAGTTCAGTGATCTCTACCGTAGTAACGAGTCACTGAACCATCTCAATTATGAAGCATTAAAATACACAATTATGTCCTAAACGCCATTAGATGTAAGCGGACTGATACATCAGTGGGATTACTGGTGTTCTATGAAAATGCAACATATTTGATGAATCCTCAAAATTTTTTATCCAAGCCCTGAAAAACACAGCGCCCTCAAAAATTATTGGCACCCATTGAAAAAAAACTAAAAAAAACAACAAAATGAGATGTAAAAAAAAATGTCTTCATCATCTGTACTCATGATCTTTAATTCATTTCATTTTAAAGGATACCAATCATACTGGAAGGCACTGTATTTAGTCGTAATCCTTTAGTAGCGAATGTAATTATCTTCTCAAACAATCTATACAAAATGATTTAAAGAATAAAATGATTGTCCAAGAGTTTAATGAGCTTTGATGATGAATAAACTGGATTTATCTTCACGGGTTTAATGATCAATCTTAGAAATGAGGCACTTGCGTGATACGATTGAATGTCTTAATAACTCTGGACAATAGCCTCATTCAAGACGGGGTCATGAATCTTGGTAATCTTGCACTTCAAATTAATTATAAAGCAACTTGGGTTGCTCTTTATGTTTGGTCCAGATTATCTGGTAGCGTAAACCCACCAGATAATCTGATAATCTGTAAATAACCAGATAATCTGTAAATAATAATTTACAGATCAGCACATCATCTTATAGGCAATCATAGCGGCCACGACAATTTTAGAACACTTAAATATTTAGGAGTTAAAATGGAGATTATTTAATAAGTCCTTTCAGAACGAAATCACTTTAACCAATGAGAAACCCCTGAAATTTGGGCTAATATTGGCAAGCCTATTATTGTCAAAAGATATTAAAATCTCACCTCTGGAAGTCAAAGGATAGACAAGACATGTAGACCATGTCTTCCCAAGCAGTCCCCCACCCAGTTTTGTTTCTTCTGTTTCCTTGTTTCTCACTAGAAAAGTAGACGTATCGCTGTGCCAACTTCTTGAGTAATCTTGTTCCCGCTACCCAGCTGCTTCTCGAGAGCTCACAGTAGTCATAAATTCCTTGTACGGAAGACAACCTGTGATTATTCTCAATGTGTATCTCACAAAACCAAATTTGTGTGGTATGTGGCCGTTTTATCTTGAAAAAAAGAAGACATTTACTAGGCACTTAACTCTGGATGACACATGATGAGGACTACAAACCAGCCTATTTTGTTGCCATTGCATCCAGCCCTCCTTGAAAGACAGGACTATTATTCTTTATTTGGAACTAAGAACTACTTCCCATCAAGAGGGACTGATATACCATATGTGAAACATTAACTGGTTTGTGTTCCGTGCACCCCAGCCAGCGCAGACACTAAAGAGACCCTAGAACAAAACCACAGAGCGATAATGTTTACCTCAAACACCGGCTCAGCAGCTACTGGCGGCCCCAAACAACACTGTAGATTGGGTCGTAGTAGCTGCTGGTGTGTTGGTCCAGGATCATGCAGCAAGATCCCCACCGGTGCATAGGGCCCCCTCCAGCATTCAACACAAGCCAAATAGTTTGGTGAGTCCCCCAAACCTTCAGGAACACCCAGGACGCAGAGCCCACGGCCCCACAGGGCCCAATGTACAATGAACAGGTCCAGGTCCCAGGAAGTAACCCAACCAGTGCTGATGGAGCTCACGGGTATACCACCGGGGGCATGGAGAGGGAGGGGCCCCAAGGACACCCCACTGTCAGCCCCACCTACACTGCCCAACCCTTACCCCACATCATCATCTTCTGTGGATTGTTGGTCCACTTATTTCAATGGTTGAAAATTTGACAGGAACACTCTGTAACCCTCACTCCGTGTTGGGGAGGAGTTTTTGCCCCAAAAGGAGGAGTTCAAGTATCTCTGGGGCTTGTTCAGGAGTGAGGGCAAAAAGGGAGCGGGAGATGGACAGACGGACAGGGCGGCGTCTGCAGTGATGCCGAAAGGCTCAGCTCTCGATTTAGCGGTCCATCTACGTTCCGATCCTCACCTACGGTCATGAACTGCGGGTCATGAGCGAAAGAATGAGATTGCGGTTACAAGCGGCTGAAATGAATTTTCTCCCCAGGGTGGCTGGGCTCAGCCTTAGAGATAGGGTGAGGAGCTCAGACATTCGGAGAGGCTCCAAGTAGAGCAGCTGCTCCTCCGCATCCAGAGGTGTCAGTTGAGGTGGTTCGGGCATCTAGTCAGGATGCCCCCCGGACGCCTCCCTGGGGAGGTGTTTCGGGCATGTCCATCTGGGAGGAAACAAACCCCGAGCAGACCCAGGACACGCTGGAGAAATTACATCTCTCGGCTGGCGTGGGAACGCCTCGGAATCCTCCTAGAGGAGTTGGTGGATGTGGCCAGGGAGAGGAAAGTCTGGGCTTCCCTGCTGAAACTGCTGCGCCCCTGACCCGGACCCGGATAAGCGGAGGGTAACGAAACGAACTCTGTAACCCAAATCGATCCGGAACAACCCAAAAATGCTCAGTAACGACGTTTCTGGTGAGTATGCTTAACATACATGTGATCAGATCCTGGCAGTATCGGGCTAATGCTACATTATAGCCTGCAAATGAAGGTGATGGAAATGGATGAAGCATGAAACTGGGCCTCAAAGTTGTCATCATAATATCTTTGTGCCTTGAAATATACACCAATACAACCCTATCATGGCTCACTCTGTTCAGAACAGTGGAGCAAACTGCTCACCGACATAATGCCATAAACACCATCTGCCCTTTAAAGTCTACACTGCGATTCAGAAGAGAACACTTCTCAAAAGTGCCAGGCGCAATTAGCAGTGAGCACTTCCCCACTCCAGTCACTTATGGCGAATCCCAGTCAGGTCATGACACCGCAGCGGACTGGAAGCATGCAGATGAGTTTCCCTGAGATGATTTCTGACTGCAGAAATATTTGGGTTGTGCAATCCCACTAATGCATCAACTTTCGGGGTAGCTGGACTTAGCTGGACGAAGCGAGGGTAAAGTCAATTGTTTTGTGTGCTTGATTTTTTATTTTTTATTTATCTGGTGAACTAATTTTGCCATGGGACACTGATGCCAGGCTTATTTAAAAAAAAAAAGAAAAAAAAAAAAAGAAACATGGAAATCGCCTAAAATGTACCCAAAAAATGTTTTTAAAAAAGTGAAAAGAAGAAAGCAATTACGAGATGTCTAGGCACATTCTCTGAGCGCGTAGATCATCTCTATGAATTCTGTCAAGCAGGTTTTGAGGAGACCTGGATCAACAATACCGAAAAGAATTTCATAAGTGTCACAAGCTGTCATAAGATTCTTATCTTATGACATTATCGCATTAAAGAAACCAGTTGATAAATGGGCGTCATTAGGGCATCTATGAAAGAGTGAATGTTGTTTTTAAGAGGACTTTGATAGTTAACATACAAGGGTAACCTTACATGATCCCTTTGATGGAGGCATAAAAATAGAGGCAGTTTAGCAACAGTTCAACTGAACTAATTAATTATTTGACTAGAAATAATGGAATTTGTAGACAAAATAGCAGATGAATCAGAATTATTTTTTTCTTCTTCTTTTAATTCTCAGACCAACACTGAGGAAATTGATTTTAAGAAATGGAGCTGAATGCCAATTGTAAAACACTTGTGTCTCTGTTCATCACTCTGTGTACAGATGTGATTAAAAAGATGGGCAGGCTCTTAATAAAAATCAAAGCCATTTGAAGAAGTATTCAAGCCCTCCTGATTTCTTCTATTATTGTGTGTGTATGTCGTACTGAACTGTGTCGGATCGCCAAACAATTCAACATAACAGAAAGCAACCTGAGTAAGCACAAGATCCAGGTTAAAAAAAAGGTTACCTAATACCTAAATCAACAGTATGATTAAGTATTCTACCCCCTGAAGTTAATATGTTATAGTTCTAACTTATTCGCAACAACAACCAGAAGCTTCTGGTATCTGAAGATCAGTCCCTGACTTCACTGTGGGGGAATTTGGGCCCAAACTGCTTTTTAAGTGCAGCATCATTGGCAGGTTTGGGCGCATGAACTGATCTAGTCAGGACCTTCGACAAAATCTCAATGGGTTCATGGAGGGATGTCGCCATATTAGATTTTAACGTCACGATTATCGTCAGAGAAATTATTATAAGTAGTATTCACAGTTATGCACACTTTGGCAGGAAACACAGAGCAAAGATTTCACAAAGAGACAGGAGAGAGATTTCCTCGCGCCTGACAATTAAACTTGTCTAAAAAAACCCAAAGTTTACGTTTCTAACACCGTGACTTTAGTAATAGCGGTTAATCGGAAAAACGATTAATCATGACATCATTAGGTTCAGGTCCAAACTTTGATTAGATCACTCCAGAACTTTAATTGTATTCTCTTTGATCCATTCAAAGGCGGACTTAATCTTCGGATAGTTATTTTTGTCTTGTCTTTTTGTCTTGCTATTTTGTCTTGCTCAATGGATGACTCCATTGCTCTTGAGTTTCAGCTCACGCACACACAGATGACTTGGTATTCTCCTTCAGAACTTTCTGGTACTGAAGATCCCCTGTGGGGATTAATAAAGTCTCTACCTATCCATCTAAAAAGTATGGATAAGCACTTAAATCAAAATACTATCTGCTAGTCACCCGTAGTGATAAATCTGACCCGTGTAAGATTTTTGGACCACATATGGAAGTGGCCTTAATCAGAACGGGAGTACATCCGATTCCAACGTGTATTGTGCTGTTCACACTGCCATGAAAAAGCCAGACCTGGGTCACATTTTTCCTACAGTGTGAACGTAGCCTAAGTTACTTGTGAGTAGGGTCATGAAAGTGTGTTGTAGCAAAATTTAGATTTACTGTTCATATGGGTAAGCAGAGGCTTTCACCTCGCCACGATCCCATGATTCTAAAGTTGCCCGGTGTCTTTGGAATAGTGTTGCAATGAATACTGATTTTTATTTATTTGAGAGAGGCCTGTTGTTCCTTGGATGTTTCCATTTGGAAATCTTCCCTATAGATTTCAATCACCTTCTCTCTCGTCATTGCTGGAATTTATTTTGATTATTGCCCAGTGCGTAACTGGTGACCCCTAAAAGCCAACTTCCTGCCTCTGAAGATGGTCTACTGAAGAGATGACGCGACTGAATAGGGCTGGTAGTGATGATGTCTGGGAGTGTCACGTCCAGCTGGAACCAGTTTTTAGAGCTATTTGTCGGCTTTTTTTATTTAGTCACAACTTTTTCCACATGGGACCAGTTGATTTTTCATGACCCTTTTGGTTTAAGAATGATTATTATGATTTAAAAGAGGTTGTGTTTACTCAGTTGCATTTGTTGTTTTTTTATGAAATTTTGGAGATCTGACACAATAAATTTGGAGGGGACCAACTTTTTACAGCGGGGAATGAAAAAAAAAACACACATGAATACACAAACTGAATGTGCGTTCTTTTTATGCTCAGAATCTCCTTCTGTCGATGCCCATAAGGTGTAACAAACAAAAACCATCTCTGCCTCACATTTAGAAATTTGCATAAAGACTAATTATGTTCCTAATGCTAAAAAAACAGCTGTCTAAACTGGTAACTGTTGTCCCGCTTGAAACCAAAACACACAGTGCCAATGAAAAAAGAATAAACAGCAACATTAAAGCGCAACCACCAGGAAGCAGCAACACTTCCACATCATTGATTCACTCTTTGAGATCTCCTACTTTGACTAATTCAGGCTGAGAAGGATATCTGCCGTCCGTGCTTGTCGATAGGTCGGCGATGGGGGGAGTTAATGCGGTTGCGATCCCTGTGGACCCTCTCAACCAGCCCATGGTGGCGGGTCCCTCTGACTGATTCCAATCCCGATGGGAAGCCACCCTGAAAAAGGGACATTAGACATTGCAGTTGGTCGGGAGAGATTTAGTCAGACATATATAAGAATCACTTTGTAAAATGTAGTTTTAATCAAATTTCCGTTGTAAATGAGAGCATGTTATGTTCCCGCTTTCTCATCTGCAAAAAAACAAGACTTTAATTGTATTCATGCCTCAACAAATGTCTAAATAAGTGGTAGCTAACAAAGGGCCCTCAAGCATCTGGTGGCCTGAGGGCAACCAATGAATCGCCCGCAAGGAAGCTCTAAATCCAGAATGAGTCATCAGTTGATTTTGGTCTAAAGATAGCAAAAATAGTCGTTCTTTTACAATAATGTTTAAGACCCTTTCAATATGTGTTACATTGGACATAACATTTTTAAAACATTAACAAGGAATGGATGACTCCTCTGGGATCAAAGTTTAATCTGACATCGCCTCAGGTCTTCTCAGGCATTCATTCTATGCAAGCTACCTAACAGTTACGTTGACAAACAATGGCAGAAGAGTTAAAGGAAAAAAGTATTAATCCAATAGTCCATTGAAGGAGGAGTTCCTCACAACGGTGATAGAAAATAGAGTATGTCGCAAATGTGGCAAAACATAAAGAGGCACTTCAGTACGTGTCAGAAGACCTTCAATGCCAGCTAGCTACTAACAGGCAGAAAAGTCCAGTGAACTGATGGGCAAAGAGTAATCAGCAAACATTCAGAAATCATCGTTAAACACTCAGTAACTTCTATCTTTGTCCTGAAGGCCCTGCATTTGCGCATCAAAATGTTGACACGGGACTCAACTATGCTGCGGGGATAATAAGCATGGCCTAACTTTTGGTTTTAAGAAGGAAGATGCAATTTATAAAAGCATAAGGGTTTGCAAGAGCTGCAGGACAAAAGCAAAAATCTAATTTGAAAACTCTTGTGAGGACATTATCCTATGATAGCGTCGAAAGTTTGAAATGTCCCAGTTGAAAGCTTTATCAGTTTATGAGAGGAAAAGCACGTTAACAATACAAAAGTCAAACAAATGCCCCTTTGACACTGATTTTTCAAGGCGGCTGATCTCCTCCTCTGACTAGAGGAGGAGATCAGCCACTACGTAACGGTCAATGTGAACAATTTTATTAAAATGTTTATCTATTTTGTAGAATCTGTGTTCAACCCATTTGTAAGAAGTTACATCAGACTTTGGCGGCGCTCTGTAATACGTAACGACTCTTTTGCTATTTAAAAATGACACACACACATAACTATGACTAACAAAGGGCACGATTTCTTTGGATTTCTTACATTTTCTGTGTGATTAAAGCAAGAGTTATAACATGGTCTTTGGCGACAGGTATATCACCATTTATAGCGATTTAAAAAGTCACAAAAGACCCAACCGAATGGACCATTTCCGTATACATCCCATGACAGTCCCGATTTCCTGATTTAAATATAACTTCTCTGTACAGATTCATCAAATATTGATGCAGCTTCGATACATTATTCTTCAAAACGTGGATTTTTGTTTTTCATAAAAGAGGTTTTGATTTAGTGTAATATAGAAGGCATTTAGTTTGTTTGCCAGGTTTTTTTCCCCCCCAAAAGAGAATGTGAATGGACCTTGTGAGTAAGAGGGGCTTTCTCACTGTATGAGGGGATTGATTTCTGGACCCAAGCAGTGTTGCAATTACTTCTCCACCTCAAAGGGCCATTCTTTCAAATCACAAGAACACTTTCACCTCCGTATCCAAGCACTGTCAACTCCTGGGAGGGCTGCCACAGATACTGGCCAAGTGTTGTGGAGAAGCACCGTTTGATCACGTACAGCGCTGCAACCACTGAAGGAGTATTAGTGCTCAGATCTTTTATTTCATGTCTTTTTTAGCAGGCAGCAGTAATATTATTTAACACTCTTTTGAAGAGCTTGTCTTTGCTTGATAAATCACATGTCTATCTTATGCAGTATGGTTTCAGGTTGCCATGGTAACATGGCACTGTATACAGCAGAGCTCCTCGGCAATGATGAAAAACCCACACTGATGGGTGGATCTGACATGAGTTCACAGACAAACTACGCAGCACAAACAAACAGACGGATATCAAACATGACTCTGCAGGGCTGATGGCTACATTGTGTGTGTGTGTGTGTGTGTGTGTTTGTCTGTAGAAATATTTACATGTATCTGTAGCGCTCAACAGAATACGGTCTTACAATTCAACTAAATATGGATGTAATTCAATTTGAATATCACATCATATTAAGGGAGCACAATCGATCAAAATTGAATTGTGGTCACGATTATGGCTTCCCACAATTAAATGAACGATCGAGTGATATTTACGTTTTACATACCCTGACCGTACCATGTTCCACTGCAGTGTATAACAAGCGCTCCCTATACCCCTGCTTGATAACTTGATATGTGTTTCAACTCACATAGCACAGGCAGAAACAGGAGTGGTAGTGTCTTATCACCCCTTAACTCCTTATTAAGTTCACTTCCATTTATATCCTTTCTCTTTCTACCACTTTATTTCTCAGTTGCTTCAAGAAGGCTACTCATCTTTCACTCTCATAGCTCCTGCTATGCGAAGATGTACAATGCGCCCAGTAGAGTTGTCAGGAGTTAAATTATTTAATGCCCACATACATCCATCTGTGCTTCCATGAACAACGCATGGCGCTTTTTAATATCTCTTTGTTTGTAAGTGCAATGTGATGAAATATGAATGATGCTCGATGTGCTAGTTCCATAGCAATCTCGTATTTATTGTATTTTGAATCATCATATATGTTGTTTGATTTGTTGAACCCCCATCAGGTAGCTGAATGCGGGAAAAAAAATAAATTGTGGTGTCATGATCTCGATTTTAAGCAACAAAATCGCGATTCTCATCTTCCAAATGACTGACGGAGATACCCAAAAGCCTGTTACGACGCTTTCAGAAAAATGGTCAACACATCAAGCAAAAGATTTGTGATCAGGTTGGCATTTTGCAAAAGGGGCGTGGCACGGTCCTCCAATATGTGGAGAGGAATTAGAACTTGATCTCACAGCTGTCGAGTTGCTACAACCACTGATCTCTGGTCTCGTTGAAAAAAGGAAGCCACAGATGAGACTAATAGTTCATTCAATCAAAAAAAATTTGATGAGCAGAATTATCATTTTGGCAATAATCATGCATCTCTATATAAAATTAATAATCATTTTATTGCTTTGTCATCTTTGTAGTTAAAAAAGATTACAGAAAATATGCTTCAAGAATTACAACAAAATGTGGGTCCAGATGAGGAATCCTGAATGTCCCCAGGATGAACCTACTCAATCATGCGTACACTCAGAATATGAGTCAGATCCGGGATATCTTTTACAGCTTTGAGTGCGTTAACGACTCTGAGCACACTTCTAGTATTGCATATAGTCACATTAAAAGTAGACAAACGTCAGTGTGAATTGGGTGACTCAGGGTGCCGGGACAACATAGCTTTGAGGGGGCGTCATATGGGAACCATTAGACTACACAAAGTAAAACCCAGAACTTGTGCTTAGTCCTTGAAAAAGCCCTGACTGAGAAAGGGACCTTGAATTTGGTTAGATGGTAATCCCAAGATAAGGATGGTTTTAAAGAAAACATTCATGTTTAGTTTTACATCAAACATCGTTGCTCTAACAAGAGCCTTCGAGAACACTGACTGATTTACAGTACCGGGACATCTACGAGCCTGATCTCAGTCTGACAACAGCTATGTGAAAATATTACGCCTCCTCGCTCATTTGAATTGTGCTGCTGGGTTGTGATGCAGAGGACCCACTCAAAAACTTTTTCTTTTTTTTAGCAAAATAGAAATATGTGTTGAAGGATGGAGAATTTTGTGCTGATATGGATTGACTAAAATTTCAATCAAATGAGGACGTGAGTAAATTAAGATGAAAAACAAAAGTCTCTTTACATACGGACAGGGGTAACTGTATATACTGATAAGTCGTAACATCAATACCACCTACTTAAATTTTTGCGGCTTCGCCTTTCTAACATAATTTCCTCCTGGGATGTACTGTCTACTTTCTATCAGAACCGGTATGAACTTATTCAAAGATTTGTGTTACAATATTTCTTCTGTGGTTTACGACACCACAGACTAGCCAACGCTACCGATGACATCGATGAGCCTCAGGTGCCTATTTCCCCGTCGTCTGTTCACCTTCCTTGGTACTAACCATTATAGAAAAAGAACATTTAACGAGAAATGCAGTTTTTCTGACTCCGCATCACAATTTGTACGCTGTAAAAGTCCCTCAGATCTTTACACTTGTTCATTTTCCCAACGCATCAACTTCGGGAAAAAATGTTGACTGGCACCATTATACTGAGATAATCAATGTTATTCTCTTCACCTGTCAGGGGTTATAATGTTAGGATTGATTGGTGTTTGTCCCCTTACAATGTGACGTCAACCATATATTATCGCTTGGCTTTTGCTTGTCTGTCTGTTTTTGGATTGCAGTAGTGTTTTGGGTCTGAAGACTGAGTGGCGACTCTGATTGTTTAGATGTTAAGAATGTAAGTGTCAAAGATGTCAATTCAGACCGAACAGCTCAAATTAATGAGGACATGTCTTCATGCCAGTTGAACAATTTTTGTTAAAATTCAGTGGCATCTAGCTAAACTTCACAAACTACAAATTTAGGTGATTGCTATTCATCTAAACCCCTGACAAAAATAAAGCTGGAGGACAAGTCTCCGCTTCTGTCCAGTGGGTCTCCACCGCCGCCATCTGACTAAGATTGCGTAATTTGGCATCTTAACAAGTAGGGAAACCGCAGGATCGATTTCCCCACTCATGGACCAAGACTCAACAGAGAGCCCTTTCATAGCACCAAATAACCCATTAAAAACAAGACTTTATAGAAAAAATACATCTGAACAAACATCTGTAAGATAAGAGCTAAATAAGAGCCACCTAAAATGAGAGAAGCCAGATTGAGTATTCAGATTTGCACATCCTAATGGTGGAATCAAAGATGGAGGCGTTATTGACCCAGGCTCCGTCTGTGACAAAAACCCACCTGGAATTCGGCGTTGGTGTTGCCGATCTGATTGACGTTTGGCAGAGAGCCTCCATAGTATGGTGCCCGCGACTGAGACAAACGGAGCTGCTGGATCTTCTGAAACTGCACCTGTCAATCAAAAGGGCAACAGAAACAAACACAGAACTGTCAGGGCTGATGAATCCTAGACATGTAAAGACAAAGATCGAGGAATCGGTATTTATTTATTTTATAGTTTATTTCTCATTTTGGAAAACTAAACTAAGATATGCTCTCTGGTTCATTAGTTATGTCTTTGCTATATTTAGTTGTTAGGGTTTTTTTTTTCTAATCACACCTCTTCAAAGCATTTGCAGCACACTCAGAATCTATTCAAATGTTGCAAAGTTGCACTCTACCCCATTGTCGGGTGTGTGGCATTATTTTATTTAGTTTGTCTTCCCCTTAAATTACTTTAAGTTATGCAAAATTTAACTTTATTTTATTTACAACTCATGGGAGGTCTTCCCTCCTTGGTCCAGTCTCGAACCGGATTTTCTGTCCAGCTTCTTGACCATTTTCCTGAAGCCCTCATTATTTGTAGTGTTTATTGGACAAACATCGATGGCCAAGTTACACTGGAGATCTCAGTGTGTCTTTTATGGGGTATTTTCACGTGCTTCAGAAGTTAGTTGTGTTCCTTTGAAGTCTAAAGCACTCTTTGAATATGATTGGTACTTTGTGTGCCCTAAAACCTACATTTTTCCTTTCTATTGCACTAAGAGTAATGTTATTATCATCTCATTTGATGTTTTTATCATCATATTTTCATTTCTTCTATTATCGTCATAAATTTATTTCTATATTCTCCAGCGATGTTCCTCCTTTGATCTGTACAGTTTGTCCTGCGTGGTTTTTTTTCCTGTTCATTTATGACCTTAGTGTGTTTTTTCTTACTTTACGACTTCCCTGTGTGCCTTAAAATTGCCCCTGGGGACAAATAAAGTTCTTTGACTCTTAAATCTTAAATGGTTCCAAACTTCTGCTCCCCAAGATCCTTTATTTTCACTGGACCATCTGTTTTCTGTTACATCTTTTAATCTTATCTCCTCTAGAATGCATCCAAGTAATGTTTATGCGGGCAGATGGGTGCAGGGAACAGTTGTGACTGGTCAGACAATTGGTTAAGGAGCGCTTGAGTTGCTTTGCCGCAGTGATATCAATGGGCAGAGACCAATTTTAAACTTCAATATAGCCTGATCATGTAAAATTTTTCTTGAAAACTAAAAATTGTGATGAGGATTTCAATATTGACATAATTTATGCCAGTATGCAAAAAAAAACCGAACAACTTATGAATCAATCAAACATTGTTCACTTCTATTATTCAACTGAACAAAGATGCATAAATGCATCCAAAACAAATACAAAAAAAGCACCAATAACAGCTTCAGCTCCAAACAGACACCCTACCAAGGGATTACGTAGCACCTGGCAGGGAAACATAAGGCAGCTTGTTCTGCCAAAGTGAGGTAAACTGATCCAATCATCAACAGCGAGGAGGAAGAGGCACATCAGAGATATATTTCTTTCTTAGATTTTTCAGAGTGCAACATTTAAATCTCAAAGACCGACTCATTTGATTTTATCAAAAAGGTTGACAGAGATCTCTCAAAGAGATTGTGTATATAACAAGACATAAAAGCCCGAGTTTGTGATATGTGAGCGTCATTCATACCGTGGTGAATGCAGTTATCTTGCTTGCCAATTTGCTGCAACAAATGAAACGATATCTTGCCCTCAAAGAAGCAAAAACAACCTCGCTAATTCTTCATTGGTTATTTGCCCTCGACACATTTCTAGTCGGAAAATCTTACATAACACGGCATTTCAAATACAGAGAGAATGCTTGAACTGTTCAAGATGCAGGCAAACGGTGGTTCGGAAAAAAGCAAACCTTAAAATGTGTATCACGGACCCCATGATCATTTAACTCTGCAAACTGTGACCAACGAATATCAGATTATAAATGTGACATCTTTGCTGCTCAACTCAGAGGTACATAGCTACAGACATAAAACGTAAGGTGATCGACATGGGTGTACTACCAGTGAGATTTAGTTTTCTATCTCTTAAAAAAACTAAAACTAATATTAAACTAGAAAATTTGTGTTCGAGGACACGGATGCTTCCACTACTGTAACTAAGTAACTGCGCACCAACCTAATGACCCCACTGACAAGGCATAGAAAAAAAACATATTGATAAATGCTTGTTCTTTGTAGGTGATCTGAGAGGCTTAGTATCAAACAGAAAGACTTAACACAAATATAATTCGCAGGGATGGCGCCTTCGTGTAAAACAGCAGAGAGAAAGCTTCAGACTGGTTCAGTCATGCGGCATGCAAGATCAAATTTTGGCTCGATAGCTCAGTTTGTGGAACGTACAATTTCTCACAGGGACTTTTGACATGTTCACACTGATATCGAAATAACATTGGAAATCAACCTGTAATGGTACTTAATTCAGTGAAAGTTTCCCCAAAGATCAAAAGCGTCACAGCGAGCCAGACGCATTAAAGGCTTCTGCAATAAACTGCTAGTGTGGATTTAGTTTTTAATGTGGACGTCGGATCTAGTTTGTAGGCTGAAGAGAAAACAGAGTCAGTACAGAGAATGAGAAAGAAGATCACCAGAACACCCAGGAACACTACTACCTTCTGTAAGACAACCGACAAAAATGGACCTCTGTTATGTTTGGGGCGACAAAATCGATAAGAAACCCAACGATTTCAGCATTGCACTTAAAACGATTTTCACCCAAGGCTCAGAATCCGTTCCTCAAAGCTTCTCGGGATAAGGGCTTATGCCCATTCCTTTGGTCACTGCTCTAAATGTTGGAGCGGCTATTTCTAATTTGAGCTGCTCGTTGCTGCTATGTCTTGTGCGCTGACCAGCCGAAAGCTCGGTGACTGGGCTCCTCTGTCTGGCACAGGGGTCACCAACAGTTCACACCTTATATCAAACTTCAGTGAGTGACACCTCGTAACCATTTCCTCTTTAGCTGGCCATAGAGCACTCTGCCTTTCATAGAAAGAGCAGTCTGTGAAAACGCCGTTAAAATGGGCCTTTATATTCTCAAATGACTCACTAATTATATTACCTGGAGCCTAACTCTCACCCTCTTACCTGGAATGTACAGCAAATGTACTGGATATTATGAGATAGAGGGAACACGTCTCTAAATAAGTTTTAGGACTATTCTATATAACATTATAATGCATCTATTACCTTTCTAGAGCAATGGTGAGAGACCAGAGGACGCGTCTACATGAATTAAACAGGAAGCTCACTCTCCAACTTATAGCGATTCTAACAGTGATCGGTGGAGGTGGAGGGCGAAATATTGTGATATTTTTCTTCACCCACTTACTGTAAAAAGACCCCCGAGCAGGGCTGTCACAATTTTTACATAATCGTCTGATCAGGATTTTTTGAGATAGCCACTATCATTTTTGGATAATCGTTTAAATCGCTTCAGTTAATGTATTTAAAAATACTGGAGGCCTCAAAAACTCTACATCATTACTTTTTGTTAATGACCTAATTTGCTCGTGCTGCTTCTGCCACTAGAGAATTAGCCTTTTGCGCTATCGACGGCTAAACTCTTGAGCAATGAACTTTCCATAAAATATCTACAGCTATTATTGGAACGCCATGGATCATTTAGCGCCCAAGCCAAACACAGCAGCGCCGCTACGGACACATTTTGATTTTAAGCCAAATGAAAAAGAAGAGCCTGTTAAATTGGAGGAGGCCGTTTGCAGCAAACTGGTAGCGATCAAATTGGCTAATACTATAAATCCAATAAAAATACATGCTTTCAAAATGACAGCAACAGATGGTGCTGGTCATTGAAAGTGTGAAAAAGTATATAGACAATTAATCATCAGCTAAAGCGTCATAGTCATGACAGCCCTACTTAGCACCAGAAATCATAGTGGAAAATGATGCCGTCTGTGATCTGCTCAAGACCTCCGAGCCAAGGTATGTAACGCCATCACAGCGGGTTTTTTTCCCAGACGCAGCCGCACCCCAGCTCTAAGGAGAAGTGAAGCGTTGAGTTCTCTGCACTACAAACTTGCTTTCGTATTTCCCACTTTACTTTCGTAACTCCCAGTTTATCAAAATACCATTAATTGTGAAATATGTCAGAATTCATTTAAGTTGGAAAAGACTGTAATACACTAGAAAAACAGTTTTTGTAAGTCTGTCTGTTTGATGATCCAGATCAAACCAATACATTTGACTGAGGTGATGAAAAAAAACAAAGAATTTCAAGTTTTCATGTTGGGACTTAATTTGCAGTTGAAACAAACGGTGAGATTACAAATCATATAATCACCAAATATCAAATCAAATAGCATATCAAAAACTAGTATTGAATTTTCACTCTCAAAAGTGTCATTTAAGATTCTCCGAGTAAACTGGTGTCCAGTGTTTGAGTTCATTGTCAAGAGTTGTTCTCATTGGACCTCATTCACCAACACCTTCCAAAGAATTGCTTAAATGTTGTTCTTAAGAAGACTCCTACGAGAAAGTCCACTTCAGATTCCTTAAGCATTTTTGAACTGCCAAATTGTTTGCAACAGTGTTCTTACTTTGTTGGATCCCATTCAGAACGTAGGCCAGAAGCTCGTGCCTGGGATCCTAATTAGCATAGGTAAATTCCCCGCCACCGCACATAAAAGGGCACGAGACTAAAGGTCCGTGTGCACAAACACGACTGCCACAGAGATTGCAGAGAAAGAAAAATGAAGAAAAAGTGAGAAGACAGTGGAGCACTGAACTCGTAACGTAAAAAAAAAAGAAGAAAGTCAGCTGTTGTGAAGCGGCGATATTGCTGCAGGAGGTGGACAGCAAACAGGCTGACTATTTATACTATCTATTAGTATACTTAGTACTGTCAGTAGTGGATATAAGATAACACAAAAAAAAGACGCATGGGTTTTTATTACAGTGAAGGCTGTATCTGGAAGGGACGCTCGACGGAAGAAGTGAAAAAAACGTTATATGATCTCAAATCGGTGGTCAATAAATATCTTGCAAAAAAAAAAAAAGAGAGGGGCTGGCGGCGTCTTCCTGCAGCAGCGCACGGATCAAGACACACGTTGAAGCGCCGCTGCAGTCTGCAATCTCAGGACTGTTCCACGGCCACAGCGTCAACCCCGCTCACAACCTCTGACACACTTAGAAAAACATCAGTAAAATATGAAGAAGAAAAAAAGATACACTGAAACCTTTTACCTTTGATTATTTGTAATACGTCTACTTTAAATTATTTAATTACAACCCATCAGTTATTTCGCTGTTGAACTTGAACTTTATGTACCGATATTTATTATTTTAAGACACAACAACCGATTGATTTTCACAAACATGGCATCACTCAAATGTTCGTAAGGCTGCTCTTGGATCTAGATTCTGTTCTCACCTAAGAACAAATCCAGAATAAGAAAACATCGGTGAATGCCAGATTCTTAACAAAAACTGAGTAAGTTGGCTTTAAGAACAAAGTTCTTCCTAAGAACGGTTGTGACTGAGGCCCATTGGTGTTAAGCCAACTCTGCACAGATGTAATTAAGCACCACCCACACCAAGAATGAAGGTGGGGAAAGTTAAGGAGTTGCCCAGACTGCTCAACGAGTAGTTAGTGGCAAATACCGTATAATAAACATCAGCTTTATAATCCTTTTGTCTTAGGGAGTAGGGAAAATGACCGTAAGGGGTTGTCATCCATCATTTATTACCATGTTTTACAAAAAAATGTTCCTGCTTTCTTCATGGAAATTTGCTGTTCTGTTCACCCACATGATGACAGTAATGACTGATGCTCAAAAGTCTGCTTTAGCCCTTGGCAGGGTATTGCACCCAAGCCCTCTCCCTGAGTTCTTTTGTTCTAGTAACCTATAGAGATGGCTTGCGATCCGTTAGTAAACACTGACAAGAAGGAGAAACACAGCAGCTTATTGTGGCTCTGATAATCTCAACCTGCTGCAGATTGTAACATCTCTCATTCACAACAACAAGTTCCTCAAGCGTTCAGAGAGGAGGGAACAGGTCTCCATGTCTTTTTTTCATTTTTTTTATTACCCTCTAGTGTGCATAAATCACATTTTATGACCTTTTAAATACAAAGGAATAAGAATCCCATTGATCATTCCTGGTGCGTGACCATCAGGATGCTGTTCTGCGTAGGTTCCATTCATCGCCGATATAGTCCAATCTGATGCTAAAATACCGATCCATTATAAAATACTGAAGAGATTTTAATTCAGCAGCTACGTCTTCGTCTTTGCACATGCTGGGCACCGCAGTGGGAGATCCTATCTTCAACTGGTTTAGTGGAAACATCTGAGCGCCTGTCTCTGTTTTTCTATGCAACTCTTCATACTCAGTAGTGTGACTATTTTGCAAGTGATTATAAAAGTTGATAGTGACACCTGTCTGTGTTGTTATTATCATTCAGCAGCATCTTCTCTGAAGCCAAAATGTGTCCAAAATTCATTGTTGGCTCAGTGTTTATACTCATATCATCCACATCGCCCCGCGGACATCGACTAACATTGGAGCGGCTGAGACACGTAACTGAACATGTGTTCTGCTACAGTTATCACACCAGTAGGATGATGTTGACAAGAGTTCCTACATGCTCAGCCTTACTTGAAATTTTAACAATTTTGAGGTCTGGGAGACAGTACCAAATTATTTGGACATGTCAGTTGCAGCTCTGAAATTTCGGTTTTCATTATTTTTCACATTTTTTAGTCTAGAAAAATGTGTTTCTAAATATTCAAATTAGCAGATTAATCAATGTTTATAGAGTGAGCTGAATTTTTTTTTAGTGGGTAGCGTATTGTAAGGCATCAAGGTTTTCTACATTTCGTGGAGATGAGGAAAAAAAACATAACATTAAACCTCACAACTTAAGTTTGAAGTAAAATTTAAATTGGTCTGCAGCAATAAATTGGAAATGAAAATGTAACTCAGATGATTTTAAGTGTACTAAACCACCAGCACCTACAACACAAACAAGGAGGAGAACTGTTATGAAGCATCCTCTCTAGTGGTCGGCGAAGTCTCTCCACAGAGACTAGGGTGCAGGCCGTAATCTAGGTTTTAACCCCAAGGAATTCATTAAATAATAGAGAATAACAAGCTGCAAATAGCAGATTCTGATGACATGCACTCTGCATCTGAACACTGCTTCCTGTGGGGATTTGTATTAGTGCAATCAGGGGTTGTACAGATGTAGATGAGCCACGGTCCCATTTCCTGTTTCACTGCTGATGCCGATGATAAACTATTTCACCACAATTTCCCTGTTTTGCATTATGTTATCTTCATTTTGGGGGTTTCGATAACTTAAGTTCGTATTCTTAATTCTGTTTATTGTGGTTGTTTATGATCAAAGGATCAGAGGTGGAAGGTGAATTTATGAAAGGTTTTCAAGTATCTGTACTTTACTTGAGTAATTATTTTTATGATGACTTTTGACCTTTAGAACTCACATTTTAACAAAGAATCTGATATTTTCTGTTCCTCCTTTAAGCCCTATCACTGAACAGATTATTCTTTTATTTCATATCAGCGTGTTATCCAAATGTCAAGACTGAGTTCAACCAAAAGGGAAGGGATGATAACAGAAGGAAATGACGAACGCTTGGTGTATCCATTGGTATTATATTCATGACAAACACGCTAATGAATAGCAGACATTGTTGTTGGAACGCCATTTTATTATAGAAATTAACAACATGGCGATACAGGCATTTATTTCTGGCATTGGCGGCGGTGGTGACAATGGTCAGACTAACGAATTAACATTTACCAATGGAAAGATAGTAAATAAAGGATTTTTTTTGCCTCATCTTATTCCCTTACTTATTAAATTGATCAAATTGGCAAAGCATTCCTCCTAGTTGCCGTTACTGGGATGCGCTGTATTTGACTTTGTTCACCGTAACATCGATCAGTCCCGCCGTTGGACAAAAGGCACATGAACACTGATCTGATAATTCACACTGCCATTACTTCTCTAGGAATCAGATAGAAACGGATCAAACATAACAACAAGATTGCCAGCCTAATAGTGTTGAGGCCCCATATCTGCCAGCTAAACAGCTATGTGATGCACATAATTAACTTTTTTCCAACAATTTGAGTAACAGTGGAATGGGATTGGACAAAACAGACTACAGTTCCCCACCCACAGGCATCAATGAGCCTTAGTCCCACACGCATGACCCTATCTCCGGTTCACCATCGGTCCCTTATTTAGATACTTTTACTTGGAATTAATCACTGTAGACCAAGACTGCCAACAAGACCTGCAGTTGTGGAAATGCTCTGACCCAATTTTACAACTTGGCCGTTATCAAAGTTCACCCACACCTTAATGCTCGGCCATTTTTCCAGCTTCCAACAAATCAATCTCAGGATATATTAGTCAATTGCATCTTAATATATCCTAGCCACTGATAACTGCCATAGTAATGAGATAATTATGGTGTTCCTAACTTCACCTGTCATGGTTATAATGCTAAGGTTGATCTGTGTTTGCCCCCTTCAGCAGGTTAAAAAGAAAAATCTAACCAGTTCCTTTTTTTGGGACATCAATCATAGGCAAAACTTTTCATTTTTGCTTTTCTTCTCTGTATTTCCAACCCTGTAGTGCTTTTGGTCTGAAGATCTGCTTGGAAAGGAAAGATGACTATCTATTTAGGTGTTAAGAATTATAGCGGCTGCGTCATTGCAAAGTCAAGGCCAATATTTCAGACTAGACCACTCATATATTTCAACTTAAGCGACAGGTGCCTTCATCTTTATAAAGATATAATGGATGGTATTCTGTCATCACCCGTCAGTAGTTCTGATATATTGGCTGAATTGTCTACAGATGTGATTTAGGACCACATATGAAAGTGGCCCGAATAGGATTTGCCAAGATCAGACTCCATGTGCTTTATTCTGCTCACACTGTTAGTAAAATGAATCAGATCTGGGTGTCATAAGAAAATAATAACAAAAATCATAACAATAATGCCAAATTTGAGCCACATTTTTTTTTCTTGTAGTGTGAAGATAGCCTCATTTTTTTCTCACCACAATGCTTCTGAATATATTTCTATTTATGCATGTTTACATATACACAGGCTTATATGTCTTGTTCTTATATTGTCACTTTACAACGTTGCTTAAACACCCAAATTTCCCCGTGTGAATTAATAAAGCAAATTCTATTCTATTCCATTTTTTTACATGGGTTGAAATTCTTACCAGGCCCTCAAACTAATTTATTGTATGAACATGACATTAGGTTCACGTATGTTTGCACTTTCGCTTTTACTTGAGCAAACATTGAAACTTCCACTTTTACCAGAGTCAGTCTTGCACAACTGTTCTTGTACTTCAGTCAAGAGTGTGTGTACTTTTGCCACCTCTGTTTGACGAGTGCAGCTAATGGGATATGCCACTTGTGAATGGAACATGAAAAGAAACAATAAGTCACCTGCTGACTTAGATCAGAAATCTAAGTCAGCAGGTGATTCAATGAGACAACCATCAGACAGCTCATTATGCAAATGAAGTGTATTTACCCTTGAGACGGTGAGGTCTGTCATGAGCTGCTCAAAGGCCCGCGTCTCCTCTGCCTGCTTCTGGTTGTGCAGCGCGATCTTCTCGCTGAACTTCCTGGGGTTGGAGCCACCTGTGCCCGGGGAGCCCGACATTGTGCGGGCCGCAGTTTCACAACTTCAGCTAGTACTTGAAGAAAAAGTTGAAATTGACGCAAGGGAGCTAGATTTTAAAGTCTCTCTCTTGCATTTCGGTTTGTGCCGAAGTTAATCCAGAGTCCACTCTGCTAGCTCCGGAGTCCGAGTGAGGAGCTATTAGCGGCTACGGCGGCAAAGCTAACGTAGTAATAAAAGTTTTTTTCTTATGCCTAAGGAGCCAAATAAAAAAAAAATATCTGCACTTGAGTTAATTCTGATAAATTTAGAAATAATTTTCAGGTTGTCTATGAGACGTAATTTGTGAAATATAACTTAATATTGGCATAATTCCAGCTAACCACTTGTTTGAATCTAGGGTTAGCGTTAGCTGTCATTGCTAGCCGGAGGTGAACAGCCAAGGCTAACCGAGTAAGCTAAACTGCTGTCAAAGAATGTAACAATCAAGAATTTGGCAACTTAAGTCAACATCTAAAAAGCATTAGATTCTGAAGATTTAACTGACAGAAAAATTGACCCTGTTAGCAAAATAATGCTAGCAGAGCTAAGTTGGGTAAAGGTGTATTTCAACAAGTGTCCGCTGGGTCTTCACTCAATATCGAGTTTATGTCACACACAAACTAGAGAAAAGAAACGTCCGAAATGTAAATATTCACCCACGATGCAGAAATGTAATCCAGTATTTCACGCTTTAACTTGAAATTAAAGCGTTTCTGAATCGAGTCTTTGTTAATCCACGGACATGGGAGAGATTTCAGAACAACTTCAAGCCGACGACTCCATAAAGATCAACAAACAGCACTGACACAAAAATATGAGAGACAAAGATAGTCTCTTAGTCCCTGTTTAGTCAGAATTGTTGCGTCAAAGTTCTACAAATGGCTTCAGTTTGATATCCGTCGCCTGACAGGGTTTGTAACCGCAAATCAGACCCGCTGGTTTGTTATCCTCCTCAGACTGCAGAAAAAACATTAGAGCTACAGGCAGATGCAATACCGACAGCGTCCACAGGAGGGCGACAGCGCCACCGCTGGAGATAGATGGCGAGAGAGAGGAAAGAAGTAAGGAGATTGAAAGAGCGAGAGAGATGGATCCAGATAGACATAGTTGGAGGGAAGGACTGATATTAAGAGGGGGATGGGTCCAGATAGTTGCATTACTAATAATTAAACCCACACCTATTAAAAGGCATCAATATTGGGGAGAAAAATAACACCTGCACAGATGCCACCGCCGGGGTTACATGACCGATAACTGAGTCAGTATGAACATCCTCTGGCAGTTCTGACTGAAGGGGTTGATCATCATCCCACTGGATGACATCATCAGGAGGTTGAACCAGTCCATAAGGAGGAGGTTTACTGCTGATGGGAACACTCAGGTTATACTAGTTGTGTAAAATGTTGAATCATCCGCTTGCGTCACCCGAGAAATTTATGATGCTCATATTTTTGGCGATGCTCTTGTTATGTGTCTTTGCTGGTGTTATTAATGTGTTGAGTATGGGTATATACTATTTATATATATTATTGACATTATTTGCACATCCTAAACTACAGATTCCAGTCCTTTTAAAAATAAAGATGTTCTGAATTTTATCTTCATGCTTAGATTGTTGATGAAAAGGCAGGTTATGGACCAATACAGCAGTTCAAATTCTTTGTGGGTCTAACTTAGATGGCTATGAACATTTTTCAGATCATTATACTTTACTGTATACGTTATGTACTGAACTATCCTTATACTGTTTTCATTTTTAGTTAAATTATGTCAGCAGTATTTTAAAGAGTTAACTTTTTGATAGGGAGTTGAATCATCTACCATGCATCATATATCCCTTATACATTCTAGGATTTATATAAATAAAACCTGTTAATATAGTGGACAAAGTAGGAATAATGTAAGAAAGATGTAGGAAAGAAGTATGAAACTTCCAAACTTACTGTGAAAGAGAAATGACTGTACAGATTCCACAAACTCCTCCTCTAACCGTGACTACGTTCCATGATATACAGTCGATTGTCTAGTTGAAGAAGTGCATCAAATCTCATTCTAATGCTTCTTGTAATAAGTCAGTCTTGATAAACACTTGGATGGTGCAGAGTGACATCTACTGGACACACACATTCCTGTAATACTGGACTTCTTAAAGCTCACTAATGATCTGTATACAGTGGAATAAAACACACACACATATTATATATGTGTGTGGTTGTTTTACATATATGTATAAAAAAAATATATATATATCTGTACATACACACATATATACATACATATATGTATATTTACATATTTCCTGTCCGACATAATTTTGTATTTACCCAACAGATTCTGATCTATGTTTCAAGAGAGCAAAACGCAGAAGAATGAAAAATTCCTGGAGGTCATCTGAATAAAAACTTCTTGGAGTAAATGATCACGTCTAGACAGAAGTGCCTGAAGGACCGTCAAAGAAAGCAGAAATGGACCACCAGTCCAGTGAGACGACTCATGTTCATGTGACAAATTCCAAGTCCAATCTAATTATACTATTATTTATACGAAGAGCAGCAGCTCAACATGAGCGAGGTTTGGGTCATTCATCATGCCAAACACAGATTGTGACGCTATTTTGTCGTTGCACATTCAGACACAGTTGGAAGCATAACGGTTTAATCCTTTTATGACTAGTGTCTGTAGACCATTTTTGCTGCAGACAACAGCTTCTGGCACCAGTAGGCAATTCGTCATGAATAAAACCCCTCCAGTTCTCTAAAAGTCCAGCCCCCCTCTGCAAATACAAACAGGGATTCTCATCAGGATTAAAATCGTTTTGACTTTGACAGTCCAGGACTCATTCAAACAAAGCCTTGGTGGACTTTGAGGTCTGCTTAGAGTCATTGTCCTTCAGTTCAGAGACATTCAGTCTTCAGCTTCCTCACAGGTGGCGAGAAACATTTTTCTAGGACTTCCTGATACTGAACCAGGAAGCCATTTCACCCCGCACTCTATGCGGATTTCCAGGAAGTAGAGCGGCATCAGAGTTCTATGGAGCCGCCGCCATGCTTCACTGTGGGTAGGGCCTCCTTTTCAGCATCTGCTTCATTCTTCCTTCCTCAGAGAAACCCTTGATCCACAGACCCCGAAAGTTTGTTTAGTCCCATCGCTCCATAGAAGAGCATCCTAAAACTTCAGAGACTTAATTAGCTGGTTCTGAGCTACTTGAGTGAGTTGATTATGATTTTGGGTCAGCTGTGGTTAACGTCTTGGAGCCAGTGAAGGTTGACTCAGTGCTTTCACATCACCTGACTTCTGTGACAAGCGCTGATAATTAAAAGGGATGAATGAATATATTAATATTTTAAATTCAAATAACTGTAAAATCAGTATTCTGTGTTGTAAGTGGGGGATTTGGTCGTTGCAAAAAGGTGATAAATAATATTTTGTTGATACAAATTTAAACTGAGGTTGTGGATTGACAGGTGTGGCCAAATCTAAAGGGTTGATTCATATATAAAATCTAAATAAATTTAAACTACACCTATGCTGTCGACACCGACAGCCCGGGTATATCCCCGAAAAGTCCCCGATCCCCTGCGCTGTCCAAGCAACCCCACTAATTGGACTCTTGTCGTTATGTCCATTGTAAATTTAGTAAAAAAGCTCCCTTAAATGAGTAAAATATGAACTATTAGATTAAAATATGGATATAAATAAGATATAGGGTTGATTCATGTGCATCAAATCTGGACTAAATCGGATCAACAGTCGAGAAATTATGGCCCAAAAACTTTTGGAGATAATGCTCCCCCTAGTGTCAGAAATATACAACCAACCTGTCCTAAACTCAATCCAGTACTTCCTCGCAGGAAGCTCTATGAGGCCATAAAGTTTGATAAAGATAATGTTTTTGAGTCATGTCCAGAAATCTGTTTTTTTTTAATGAAAAAAAAATCCCCCTAGTGAGTAAAATATGAACTATTAGAGTAAAACACAATGTTTACATGGCTGAAAAATATTTGGAGATAAAGCTGCCCCTATTGCTGGAAATATAAAACCAACCTTTCTCAAACTCATTCCAGTTCTTCCTCGAAAATGATGCGTGAAGTAGTTTTTGAGTTATCGCGTTAACGCGAAGAAACTGCGGCGGCCGCGATGACGGTTCGACAATATCTCCAACTGTTCAGCGATATAAATATTACCATTTTTATTTTTACAGAACAATATGGGGAAGAGTAAAACAGGAGTGCATCCGTTTAAACCCAACAGTCTTTTCGTTTTTATCATATCTTCTCCCCCTTAGATGTATCCAATCACCACAAACATGCAGGTGAGCCGTCTCACCTTCTCCAGCCAGGCCGAAATACATGACGACATTTTACTGTTCAAGAAATATTTATCCAGAGAAAATCAACCATCAGGTAAGAAAAGACTCCAACCATCATCTCATTACATAAAACAATACTTTTTTTTTTTAATAATTAATCAAAGCCCATGCAAGAGATATTCATAATATCTAAAGCAAAACATAGAAATCTTAAACCTCTGACCTAGCTGACGTCAGAGACAACAGAGACAGTGAGAGAGAAACTCCTGCAAGCATCTGTGGAGTCGAGCAACAGAGTGTTCCATTAGGAATAAAGCATAATAAAAAACGATGCACAGAGATTTGCATAGGCACGTAGAGGAAGTACAGCAGGGGATGTGTAGGAGAGCCAGGTTGGTTCCGGTCAGGCTTTCTGCAACCCTCAAAGTGGGTTTTGTGGTTTGAATCAGTGTCTGTTGCCCTTTTATCCATTTTTTTTTTTCTACTTCCCATAAAATTTCTTGTTGAGCATGAAAATGAGCAGGTTGACGTTGACGGTGGCCCGATCGAACAGCTTCATCACTGCGACGCCTTCATACTGCAGCTGCAGGAGATCCTGAGAAGAAACAACAGCAGGAGTTACATCACAGCAGAACAATAGTTTTCTTTCCGCTGCACTGAAGGGGTCAAAGGGAAAAAGAAGAAGAAGAGCTCTCATACCTGATATTCTATCTGTAATGTCTCCAAGTGCACGCCCATTAACTTGGCCTTCACATCAAAAACTCCAACTGTCTCTGACGGGGAAATCTCAAAAATAACATTCTTGTACCTGTGAGGAGAGAAGAGGAAGAGGGAGGGACAGTGTGTTAATGTGGAAAAACTATACTGCGTAAAGGAACAGTTCACCAAAAAACAACAATAAACAAACGAGAGAGATGGAAACTTTATTTATCCCCAAAGGGAAAATGTAGTCGTTACAGCAGCTCCAACAGACCGACATTCTAAAGGAGACAGAAATGTAAGACATACTATATAATAGGACATGTATATACCCATGTATGTATACACATATTCTGTATACACACACACACACACACACACACACACACACACATATATTGTATACACCCATATATATATATACACATATACTGTATATACCCATGTATGTATACACATATACTGTATACACCCATATATATATATACACATATACTGTATATACCCATGTATGTATACACATATACTGTATACACCCATATATATGTATACACATATACTGTATACACCCATGTATATGTATACACATATACTGTATACACCCTTGTATGTATATACATATACTGTATATACCCATATATGTATTCACACATATGTATAAACACATATGTGTGAATACATATAAGGGTATATACACATATGTGACAGTCAGTGGAAGGGTTGTCAGATACACACATATATGTGACAGTCAGTGGATGGGTTGTCAGATACACACATATATGTGACAGTCAGTGGATGGGTTGTCAGATACACACATATATGTGACAGTCAGTGGATGGGTTGTCAGATACACACATATATGTGACAGTCAGTGGATGGGTTGTCAGATACACACATATGTGACAGTCAGTGGATGGGTTGTCAGATACACACATATATGTGACAGTCAGTGGAAGGGTTGTCAGATACAGACACTCATTTGCTCAAAAACATGTTGATGGAAAGTCAGATTTTTCTTAGCACATAAAAATTTCTCGAGCTTCACAGTAAACCAATGTCGAAGGATTAGTTTACTGATAACTCGATTATGGAATAAGGTGGGGCCTTTTTTCAAAAATACAAACAAAAAACAAACAAAGGACTCTGTGATCCGAGTCCCCAGAAGCCCAGCGATCCCATAGTAAGCTCAGATGGGTGTACAAGCTCGACGGGACACGATCCGTCAGGACTAACGTCTGCTCATCTGTGACCCAAACAACTTCTTCTGAGTGGATGAACGCTCTAAACATCAACTTGGAGGCTAGAGTGAACGTTTCACATTACTTGGGGATCTTGGGGTTCACACTCAGCTGCATGGAGTCATTTTATTTCTGTTTTTGGTTGTTTCTATTTTCCATCTCCTTCAGATTCTAAAGGAGAATACTCCGACACTGTTTTCCTGTGAAGCTCCGGGCGTTTTACGTGGACTAAGAAACTTCCCCCGACTTTCCATCAACCTCGGGGCGAGTCTCAGAGACGGAATTATTTTTAAATTTTTTTATCAAAACTGATAAATATAAAGTGATTTGGAGACAAACTGAGTGAAAAAAAATAAATATATATATATATAAAAAAAACATAAAAACATTTTACCCCACTAAACACTAAAAGCATTGTTTTTGCAGATTTTAATCATGCCCCTAATCTGGATCTTGTTATTGAGGCAGAATAAACAGAACTCACTGGTTGGGCTGCAGGTCATCTATGGTGATCAACACGCCCTTCTCATGGAGACGAGCGGCAGTGTATTTCTGTGAAACCTGCTTACTCTTCTTGGTCTTGTTGTCGCCTGGTTTCTTTGATAGCCTGAGGACAGAGACAGAGACGGGTCTTCAGGCAGATCGCATCAGAATAGAAGTTTCTTTCATCGGCGTCCAAATGACACAGGACTAATAAGAAAACAAACAAACCATTTATCCCTCCAATCGGCAGCCATCGTTAATGTGTGGTGGTTGTTTGTTGTTTTGTTTATTTTTACTGTCAACTTGATGAATAAAGTCAATCTTTTCAGATTCTAGGAAACTGAATACATGTGGAATAGAGGGAAACTAATGTAGCCGAACTTCCTGTTTCATCTGGTAGGATTCTGGAGTGTGGCAGCAAACATGCTTTAAAGCATTTCTTGAACCATAATCCTCTGAAAAGATGAAGACCAAAAGCGGATGACGGATGAAGGCTCACTGGCTGGGATCCAAATCGAATGCGTTTGTCTTTTCATTTCAATTTCCGCACTACGACAAACTAGAAAGTCAAAGTTCGATGATAAGATAAAGCGCTTCTGTGCAGGCTTGTATTAGCTTCCACCCTTTAGATAGAAAGATCATTTCTGTGTTGAATGAGAATCTTACTGACGGTGCTGTTAACTTAGTTAACAGCTAGTCTGAAGTTAATCCTGTTCACATGTGGGCTGTTTGGTGTGAAAACAGGAAACCTGTATTAGTGACCTTTTCTGTATTGATGTAAAATCGCCGACGGAGCGGGACAGGTTCAGATTCTGGAGCCTGACAGCTGATCAGTGACTGTTGTAAGGAGACAGAACCCTCAGAGAGGAAAAGGTCACTCACTTTCCCTTGCTGGCCAGGTTGTCCATGCACGTCTTGATATACTGGTTATAAGAATCGATCTGGACGTTGTAGAACTTGGTCTTTGCATTCAGAGCAGAGTTGGTCTGCTGAAGTTTGACGAGCTCCGCTTTCCGACGCTGACGGTACCGTCTCTGATTCCTGATGTCCTGTAACACACACACATTTTGATTAAACATTGAGGAGATTGTTTGAACTCTCTTCTTCCAGAGATATATATACCGTCTATGTGGGTTTTTATTTTTTACCTTCGCTACATCATTGATGAGATCTTGATATCGGTTCTGGGGGTCCACTTTGCCCAGCTCGGCCAACCTCAGCAGGTTGCTCTTGATCTTCTCCTTCTTGCCTTGCAGCGTCAGGCTGTCGTCCACCACCGGTTTGACCTGCTTCATCTTCTCTGGAGTCTTAGCATCTCTGATGGCCCTCCTCTGCATGGCTCGCTGGTATTCCGCTTCCTGTCCCGCAGGGAAACAAGTTGCACCAGAGTTGAACAATAATTCCGTGAGGAGGGATGTTATTTGTCTAATTCAATTAACTCTGGAGTTTCTTGGTTACTTCAGTGAGAGTTAATCTCATTATTCATTTTTGATACATTTTTTTGAAAACGCTTGTGGAGAAGTTTGATCAGCCTGAATGGATTCCACGGATTCTGATAAATTCTGTTCTTTCTTCATGTATTTTCTTACATGTGTCGAAAAGAACGCTGGACACAAAATAACACCTGTATTTGTTTTAAAGTGTGGGTCCAGCAGCAGCTTTGTTGGCCCTGCATCTGATATCTGACCTGTTCTGTGCCTGCTGTGGAGTCCAGGATCTCAGTCAGAGTCTCTCCTGGCTGGAACCTGATCACATCCACGATCAGCCTCTTGGTGCTGAAAAGACGTTACAGAAGCCGTGAAATTTTCTGAAACAGCCATATTTCTCTTTTTAATGAATTCACAGCAAGAACTTACTTCAGCAAGAGAGTTTTAGCGTCCATCTCAGCGTTGGCCTCACCAGACACGTCAAATTTGTTAGTGAGCGTGAGGGAAACTTCTGTTTTCCCCATCAGCTCTTTGTTGGGGTCACCAGGAGGGAGAGGGTTTTCACCTGAATGAGAAGGATGACATTTACTCATTTGTCTCTTCTTATCTGAAACATGTTGATTTAAAGGTCCCGTGCAGAATTTACAGGCATCTAGTAACGCCACTGCAGCCTCTCCACTCAAGTATGTAGGACATAGACTGCATCACCCAAACCTGGAAATAGTCTAGACTCTGATGACGCACAGTAGTTCTTGTAGAGGCTGAGAACATATTCACAAGAGGGGTACTTCCCTCTGAAGTCATGCACAGGATGGAAAAGTCCGATGTTGCGATAATGCCAGACTGCTTCGTTCTAGGTTGCGTAACCTCAATGAATCTGACAAATGGCTGTTAACTCATTCTTCACTATATACCAGCAACCGAAAATGAAAAGAATAGTGACCAACTGAAAGCACATTCTGCGTTTTATTTCAAGGATAAAGACTAAAAATACTAAAATAGACTTGATTAACATTCAGGCACTTCATATATTAACATCTGATGAAATCCACGGTGTTTTATTTGTAAGCCGATTGACATTCCAGACAACCTCCGTCCATCGTGTTTTTATAAGCTTAATAATTGGGAAACAGTGGAATATTATACTACTTGAAACACAGCAGTGTGATGTTTGAGTGTCCTGCTCAGACTGATGTAGAGATAAGTTTGCTAGGTCGTGTATGATTCTGCAAACTCCCTAAAAAAGCCTCCAACTACCACAAAAAAAAGAACTTTATTGAGTTTAGTCATGACTATTGTTTAAGAAATAAGAAAACATAAGTTACTTAACTTTAATGGAAAACTCAAAAATCAATGGAAAACTCAAAAATCAATATCAGAATAAAATTCAAAGTATGAATCGGCAAAACACATCGATTACAACAAAAACAACATTTTCGCCCTTTCTCTACTCACCGATGAGAGACTCCACAGTGGGAACTTCACCCAGGTCCTCCAGCAGCTCATGGATGGGGTCATTGTGCTCTGGAGCAATGGCGTCCTGATGGTCCAGCAGCAGCTAATGGAAACAGAAATACAGAGTAGATGTCAGACAAAAACACCAACAAATACCATTCTAGGTCCGAACTGGTTTTCCACATGCGGTGGAAGTGATTTAAAACGGACAGATAAAATCTGATGTGGTCCCAACTCACTGTGTGAGTGTTGATGATCTCTCCTATGGAGATGTAGATGACGGGTTTGGTGACGGTGACCAAGTCGGAATACTGATCCACGTTGAACTTATCTTCAAGCGAGGGAACGTCACACGCTGCCAGGAAGTATCGCCTGTGATGGAAGAAAGGATGTTGGAATCAGATGATCCAAGAAAAAGAGAATGTATCAAACACACTGAAGTTCTGGGTTCCTCTAAGAACCGTATCTACTTCATCGTTAAAGAAGGACGAGTATCAGACCTGAACTTCTGATAGGAGGTACTGAGATATTCGTTGATGGGATTGAGGTGGGCGTTGTCTCCCAGAAACATCTTATTGGAGGCGGCGTGCTGAAGCATCTTGGCGATGGAGCCGAGGTTTCTCCGCTGCTCCGTCGTCAGTTGGCCCCCCGCTGACACCTCAATGATGTCAAAAGCATCGGGTGCAACGATGGCCGGGTTCATGTAGCGGTAATACAGGAGGTTCCCCACAATCTGAAAAATCCATTCAATAAAGGAATTCGTGTCAATTTCTATAATAAATGTCACTTTGTTTAGTTTCTATCAACAATTTCTGATTTTTTTTAAAAAAGCATCTTTTTGTTTGCTCTTAAATGATTCTTAAAGGGATTTCTGCTACAAAATGAAGGAAAGCTTCTGAACGTGTCAGGAAATAAAGGTCATGCAAGAAGAGTAGCCCGGCTCGCCTTACTGTCAGCGGACAGCGAGGAGGAGGAGGAGGAGGAAGAAGACACCTCCATCCCGACAGAGAGGCTGCAGACGGATGGCAGGGCAGAAAGAGCAGCAGCAGGGAAAGAAAAGGAAAGACATGTGAGAAACAGGGAAAGTACAACAAGGCAGAGGATGAGAGGAAAGAAACAGCTTTTAATGAGGAGGAGAGAAGAGGAGCAAGAACGTACGACTCCAATCATCTGCTTAGTGAGATATCACAGTGATGAGTAGGAAATAGGACATTATTTATGATTTGGGTGAAATGAGCCTTTAAAATAGATGGTTTTAAAGATGGACACCTTGAGCAGCTCATCCTCTGTAGCATCGGGGAACTTCTCATGGAGGGTGTCGTTCAGCACTTTGGATATGAAACGCATCCCGTATCTGAAAGCATCAGACAGACGAGGTAGAATTATATATAATACATAAACATTTTTATATATATATTAGAATTATAAGACGGAACAGAACATACGGGATTTTATCTACGGAGACGATGATGGCCGACAGGAACTTGTCGGTGATGGTCTTCATGTTCTTGATGGAGGCCTCCAGTCTGGTCCTCACCTCCTCGTGGGCCATGGCCTGCTCTGGAGTCACGTCATAAGGCAGCTTACTGATGAAGACGAAGCAGAACCAGGAGGGACAATCATCAACACTGATCATAAATTTGAAACCTTTTTTCTTTTTCCTTCTTTCGCCTTGCTAAAAATTTGCTTTTTTGGACCCAACAGTCCTGAAAAGAGTTCTATTTAGAGAGTCTTTGGAGGAGGCGTATCTTCTACTGAGCTTCTACAGAGTAAGAGAGGTTTCTACTGTTATGTACGGTATCATCCATGACGTGAAGCCAGAGCTCACGGTCTCTGTCTTCACACTGCAGGAGTGAAACAGGCTGATTTGGAACTGTGGACCGGTCCTGACATTAAGTTAAATTTGGAACGTTTGCACAGTTTTATAATCGTTTATCTTCATTTTTCTATCAGATGGCGACGGTGGCTTCATCTCCAGCTTACCTGGCCTCTCCTGTCTGCGTCTCCATCTGGTTGACCCAGCTCTTATAGATGTCCACAGGGTCGGTCTTGATGTTTAGCGATTTGTCGTCCATGATCTCCTTGACGACCGGCGCCAGGATCTGGCGCAGTGCGTTCTGCCCCCGCGCGCCCCTGTGGAAGCTCACCACCATCTTGATGACTGTAGGGTTCCCTGTGATGATCTCCTTCATCTGGTCCACCTTTGACCTAGAGGGGGTGGTTGAAACAACTTTTAACAGCGTGCTCATGAACCAGCCGTCGTCGGATTGTAAAAAAACGTGATCATAGTAAATGTTTCCGGATTAGGGTTCTGAGTCCGTTTCTCACTTGATCTCCTCCTGCAGGGCGGTTTTGAAGAGCTTGAGCAGCAGGTACTCCTCTCTCTGGTTGGAGGCGTAATTATAGAGGGTGAAGATAACAGAGTCCATGAACTTTGTGGATTTATTCTGTGGCATCTGGAAGATCAGTTTGGCGAGATACGTGGGGTTTGTCTAAAAAGAAGAAAAAAAGGACATTGACTGCTGAGTTAGATAAAACTAAATCCATCCATCTGGGTTATTGATGTAGATGTTCAACCTTATTCAATATTTTTTAATGCAAATGACACATTTCCTCCTCCTTCCAACCGACACTCAAACATAAAAACACATTTATATTTCTATCATGACAGAATAAGATAATGCAGCAAACCCCCCATTTAAAAAACGAGAACCCATAAATGTATAAATGCGTGCAACTAAAGATGTTTTTCTTCAGCTTATAATTTCTGGAAATAATTAATAAATCCTATTATTCTATTAAATCAGATTATTGTGAAATATACTTAATGTCCAAAGTGACATTTTAAATGATCTGTTTTACTATCTGCAATTATCCTGGTTCTTTAATGCAGATTTTATTATTTATTATGAATGTGTGTAGATGAATGTTTGCATGAGTGTATGATGAGACTTTATGTATGGTTTTTAAATTCAGTTATAAAATGTACAGTGACAAAGCTATTCTATTCTGTTCTTCAATCAACAGTAAAAAATTCAGAAAGAGAAAAGTTAAAAACCTTTACCCTTTATAATAAAAAGGCACCTAATCTTAAATTCAGAGGATGGAACCAACAAATGTTTGACATTTTGCTTGAAAACGACTGAAAGAATTAACCACTCATCAAAATATATAATTGTTGAAGCTCTTATGAAGAGTGAAAACATAGATATAAATTATCTTGAAGGTATGCCTTTATTTTGAAATTGCCATTTGGGAGCCCGTATCCATTTTTAGTCTCCAAATCTGATGCACTCCAAAAGACACTCAAACATTTTAATGTTTGACATTACAATTCTGGCGATGTCTTGCAGATCACACCTGTAAATGTTCCTAGGGAGTTTTTCATACGGACAGCAGGCACTGGGATTGAATCAGGACTGATTGATAAAAGTGAATATCGCATCGTTGTCCAAAGAAGGTTCTATGTAGATATTTTTATCCAGGTAAATTCACCTGTTTTACCTAGAAGACAGATCCTGGTGAGAAAACAAGCTATCAGTGGACGGAGCCATGATGTGCCGTTACCTGTAACAGGTAGAACAGGTACTGGTAAGCTTCCAGTTTGAGCCTCTTCTCTTTGCTGAGGGCCTTCAGGCCTCCTCTCTGCTTGTTCATCATCATCATGTCGGACAGCTGACCCTTGTTCTTCTTGGTCAGCTTTTTGCTGTGCGACACCACATCCTGCAGCGTGATCTTGTTCTTCACCAGCAGGCCGATCTTGATGTCCATCAGGTTCAGGTCGTTCTCCAGCTGCTGGTTGGAGCGGATGTTGGTCACCACCTCCTCCCGGAGCCGCATCAGCTCCAGCTCCTCCTGAAAGTCCTGGTCGCTGTGGTCCAGCAGGTGGACGAACTTCCTGACCACGGCCATCGGAGGATCCTGAGCGTTGACTGTTTTGGGAAGATTGAGAGTCAGTTGACCAGCAATCAGACACATTCAAGCACAGATAAAAGGCTTCTCTGGATCGTACTCACTCAGCGTCTTGTAATCATCTCGGGCCTTGTTGGCTCTGATGAAAGCCTGGATCTTCACCACGTCATTGATCTGCAGTGAAAACGAAGATCGATAGCCTTCATTGTAAGTGATGGCACAGGAATCCACAGAGAGAGAGTGCGGAAATCGATTCGCACATGTTCGAATGCTCAGTAAGCCTCGCTTAAACCCCTCAGGACCCACGGTGAATGTCAGCGGGTGAGTCATTGGAAAATGATTTAAAGGTTCCATTACAACCTAGAATTTGTTTGCCTTTGATCTAAATTTTTGTGACAGGAAATTTATAATGTCTTATCTTGGTCCTTCAAATTGTACAAAACTCAATTTGAGGCGACGGATACTCACGTGATCTTTGAAGTATTTGATACGATCCCTGTACTTCTTACGAGCTTGGTGCATCCGAACCATGGACTGGATCTGGGAGCAGACAAACAAATCCCTTTAGTCTCATTCACACTACAGCAGGTGGCGAGCTAAGAGTTCAGATTCGGGTTAATTCATTCACAGGACAATATCAGCTGATTCCCGATACGTAATGCTATCCAGCCCCGCATTCTGGCCTCAAAGCCTGCTGGAACATCTGAATCACACAGACCGGTCGGTTAATGCGATTTAAGACAAGCAGGTCGCAAAGAGTAAGACTGAATGATACTTCAACTGATTTATCATGCTCTCCCACTGGTCCACCTCCGGTCTGCGTTCTCTCACCCCTAGTTTATATCTTGAACGATAATATGTGCCAAAGTAAGCACGAGAGAAGGACTGTAGTCACATTTGCAGACGATTCAGTCATTGTTGTTGGTCTGCTAGAGGATGATTTCAGCTCTAGATGAGTTTTGTCACCTGTGATCAATCCTTCTTAGACGATGATGAAAGACTTCAGGGATGATGCTTCATCCATGAGTCTACAATAAATGCAGATCAGACTGATGACTGCGTGGAGAGCTACTAATATCCTGGGAAACACTATATTGTATGATCTGGAAAAGTATTTGACCCACTCCTGACTTCTTGTATTTTGGTTTTCATGTCCGACTAAAAAACTGGGTCCAGATCTTCAGTCAAAATTTGACATGGAACAACCAGAGTAAATCCAAAGTAAAATTTTTGAATGATAACTTCATTTACTGGACGAAAAAAAGGTCCAGTAGGAGATTCCTCTGTGAGACTAAATCCTAAATCTACCAAACTGCATAAAGACTCAGCCGGAACTTATCACGACCAGTCCTGTTCAATCCCATCATCACCTAAATAGACCATTTTCAGAAGCAGGAAGTTGGCTCTTGGGTCAACACCACGCCAAAATCAAAAGAGATTCCTGAAGGTTACTGAAATCCATCAGTCTGGCAAAGGTTCCAAATCTATTTCTGAGGCTCTGGGACGCCACACATCCACATTGAGAGACATTATCTACCAATAGAGAAGACTCGGAACATGAGTGAACCGTCACGAGGTGAGTGACCTTCCAAAATTCCTCCAAGAGAACTACGAAAGCTCATTCAGGAAGTCACAGAAGATCGAAAGAAAACATCCGAGGAACTACAGGTGTCTCTCACCTCAGTAAAAGGTCAGAGTTCACCGGCTGAAATTGCTTCTATAGGAGAGAGGTGACCCTAAAGCTATTGCTGATCCAGAAGAACATTTGTGTTGTGGCAAATTCATGTGAATTTTATCCGACAACACACTTTGATGACCCAGAGATCTTTTGGGAGAATATTTTATTGATTGATGGTTCTTCTTATGTTGGAGTGTTCGGAAGACAGCGGCTCTGTTACATCCGGTTTAAATCAAACAGGATAGAGGGTTATTTGGTCCTTTAGGGCCGATAAGACATGCCATAATTGAGGGAAACATCTTTGATTACTAGAAACGTCTAGTAATCAAATCTGAGCTGAAGCTCAAGAGCAACTGGGTCATTCAGCCAGACAATGATCCCAGTCAGAAGAGTAGGTCCACTTCTGAAAGGCTCAAAGGGAATAAAAATGGAACATAAACAAAACATATATATAATAATGGCATGCATTTAATTGTGGAAGGCCAAAATAACGTTCAAAATGGAAATTCGGTGAATTGTGCACACCTACTGCTGGTACACATGTTATATTTACCTGGAAAATAATTCTATTATACCAAATCAGTCTCACGTCATTTCATTTATTATTTTATTATATATAATTCATAACTTAGCACTTAATGTGCATTAAAAGTCAACCCATCTAGCTGTAGATGGCAGGGCTGCTGCGTCTGCACGCACAGTCATCTCAATGCTCTAGTGAACATAGTCATATTTATTTTCTCTAAGTGCAAAAAGGAATTAATTAAGTTAAGTGAACTGTCTTGCAGTAATCCTTAAACTCTGCGCAATTGTGTTTTTTTTCTTGTGCTCAAATTGTATTTTTGTATTTTTGCACGCTGCCAGGATCCAAAAAGATGCTAAACTGTCTCTCATTGTTCTGTAACAATGACAATTAAAGTTCTATTCTAAATATGCCTGCTGCATGAAAACATGGGAAAACGGGACATAGACCTCTTCCAGAGAGTTGAGACTTTGCGTTCGGTCATTGAGGGTAGGCCTATGACATAATAATCGTACCTTGACGGCGTCTTCATTGTGGTCTTTCAGATACTGCTTACGGTCTTTGAACTTCTTCCTCTGTTTGTAGCCCTTCCAGTGAGCCTGGGGGAAATAAGAGTTATAGAGTTATAAATCCTGACAGAAGACACAGGTCTCTCTCTCTCTGTCTCAGACTGATGATGCGTCTCTGACCTGTATGGACGTTACAGCTGGGTCTTGGGATTTAAGGAAGTCCATCCTCTCCTTATTGCTCTTTCTCACCAGGTATCCACGGCAACGAGCTTGGAGCTTGGTAATGAGAGTCTCATTGGCCAGCCACAGCTGCTCTCGGTTGTAAGCTGTGGTTACCCCAGAAACCACAGACTGGATAGGGGGGGGGGAATAAATCCAGTTTAACACTGTACTTTGCAGAAACACGGCTGTCCAGCGGTGCAACATGTGCAGGAACTTACCTGGATGTCCTCTTTGTTGAGCTGGGTGTTGTTTTGGACGAAGCCCTCTGGCTCTACCCAGGTGCCCTCCTTGGAATTCAGATCATAGTAGTAGTTGTGTCCTCCCTTCACCCAGTGTTTCACCCATTCACTTCCATTATCACCTGGAGGGATGGGAGAATGCAGGTGACAGAGATGAAGGCACAGGAGCATTTGCAAACTGAAAATTCCCTACCAATGCAAAAAAGTTCCCCACAAGTTACCGTCATGAGCGAGACCTGTATTTAGATTCTTCCACCATGTGAACGTACATCTAAAATAAGGACTGTGATAGGATGGAGTTTTTCTTATTGCAGAGATAAAACAACTTTTTCGTCTTGTGTCTTTTATTGCAAGTTGGCACGCAGCTTTTATCTGCTGAAAATCACGTATGCAACGCCACACATTGTTATTTGACCCAATATGGCAGCCGAGGCAAAACTTCCGGTTGTGACATCACAGTGACTATCCCTATAAGGAATATGGGTACATAAAAGCAAAGGCATGTGAAAAGTGAACCGATCTTCTGGGCTGAAATTAGGTCCTGCTACACATCAACACGCGCTCCTGCAGCTTTCAAAAGCCCCCACAAAAAAAGCAGGAAAGTCAAAAAGTGAGGCTATCACAGTAATGAGCTCTAGCCTGCAGTCGGCGTGGTTATTGTGGTCATCGTGACAAAACATGGATGGAAAACAGCTGCTCTAAAGGAAACAGCCATTCCAGCCATCCAGTGGAACAGGAATTCTAGTTCCTGTGGAACGATTCTCCGACATTACGTTAAGAACCTGCTCCCTTCCCCAAGACCTATCCCTGACAAATGTTGCATTTATTTGGGTTTATGACTGTAAGATCGATGGCTGTCGCAGGGTTTATATAAATGAAATTTCAATAAAAAGTAAAAAAAAACAAAAAAAACATTTAAATCCAGATTGGAATTAAAAGGCTTCTTTTGGGGGAAATGCCCATTAGTTCATCCAGGTATATACTTTACGCTAAAGTGACAACTTTAAAAAACTGTGGACGGATAATATCTTCTATCATAGCTAAAATATTCCCAATGAGCATAGAAAAGATAAAACGTTACACAAACAAAATTCAAGTTTAAGTTGACTTATCTGAGTTTTAGTAATTTATTATGTTTCCAACTCCTGCTAACGGTTCTCTCCTTCTTCGGAGCAAGAAGGATTCTTTCTTGGATTCTTGGATTCTTTCTTAATGGATTCTTTCTTGGAGGATGCCCAGCCATTCTACCAATATTCATGAAAATCCCATCAAGTGGTTTTCTGTGTAATGCCCCTAACAAGCAGATAAACTGATGTTTGAACCTCCTTGTTGGAGGTGGGGCAGCCAGGGGCGTCATTACTTCATTGGAAATGCATTTCAGTTATGTAGTGCAGCAGGTAAAGCCCTTTGGGATGTGATTCTTAATTGCAGCACAATGCACTAGTTAATGCAGGGTGAACTCAGGCTCCTTTAGCTTAAAGGCTAAAGTCAGTTTAGAGTTCCTCTTAGAGGTGATTCACTCAATCTCTGGCTTCTGGATTCCATTTGAGCTGTAAAGATTTAATTTGTGTTTGTTTTTGTATGTTTAAAAAACAAGTCTCGCTCAGTTGTTTCAGAGAATGCTGCAAGGTTGCTTTGCTGTGAAGCCCAAAATGATTTGTGACCTAAAATAATTCAGATTTTGCATTAGCATGGGTTGTGTAGTCGTGTGTGTTGTATTCATTTTTGGCTGCAGCGTTCCTTTAAACATTAGAAAAGATAAACAGAATGATGCACTGGCATCAAGCACAACTTTTCCCTGACCTTCTGTTTTTTTCTCGTTTTTGATCTTGGTCAGGTCGTCTTGGTAGGTCTGTGCACACTCTGAGGTGAGCCCATACAGCCCCGCCCCGGGACTTCGTAGTGCAGCCAAGGTCTGAGCTGGATCACCGACGTCCACCGCCTCATTGATGATCTGGATGGACTGTGAGACTGCAGATATAAAACACAATCATGAAGCTTTGCTGCTCTTCACGCCGTCCTAACATCGGGGGCGCTGTCAGAGGACGGTTGGGAAATGTTCTGTGATCCTACAGTGTGTGCTCTTACACTGCAAGGCCTCCTGTGTGTCCTGGTTAGCATTCAGAATGGCGTCCTGGATCTCATCCAGCCACAGCACAGCAGACGGATCCTGGGTCTCCTGTAAGAACACAGGGAAAAATGTTGAGAACCTAACAGTAAAAAGCATGCGCACACACACACACACACACACGCCATCTGTCCTTTGAACATGGACTATATTCTCTCTTCCAAATATTACAGCTTCACAGCCAAGAGGCGCAACGGGAAAAATGCAAACAAAATCATAAGTGAGCAACATATAAGTGAGAAGAAGCCACAGACTGTCATGTATCCATACATGCAGCATTTGTCTTATATCTTAATTCTTACTCAAAATATCAGCAGGAGAGGGTTTAATAAATTCTTACACTCTCATATAAACCACAGTCCTAATGTATTATCATTCCAAATCATATGATGATCATTCCAATATGACAGTGGAATCGTCTCTAACCAAACACAGGGAAATCTAAATAACTGGTGGTGGATTTTCACAGAGGCAGATACACCCCGCCCACACCCGGAACCTGCGTGTTCACCTGTAAAATCAAACTGGACTCTGATGCACTATACGGGAAAGGTCGGAGCAGATCATTTCTGGTGAGGAGACCCAGGTCCTTCAGAGACAGGAGGCGCTCTCAAGGATCTCCTATGTCTCTGTAGTAGCACCAGTCGTCTCTTATGGAGCAGCATCTCAACAGCAGACAGGAAGAGACTTAATAAGCTGGTCAGGAAGGCCAGCTGTACTCTGGGTCGCCTGCTTGAACATGTGGCGGTGGGGTGTGACAGCTAAGCTGTCCCCACACAAGACCCTGTGTCTGCTCTGGGCAGCTCCTTCAGCAATTTTTTATAGTTGATATCACATCTTCCTCTTTGCTGCTGCAACACTGGAAACCCCACATTGTGACATGAATAACGAATAACTCATCCTGTGTTTTTTAAAATAAAACACATCAGAATATGTATCGGTTTTCATAATTCAAGGCGAGTTGATCCAGCTGTGGGTGCGTCAGCGAGAGACAGAGGATGTTTTATCACATCAATGTTTGTTTGGGTGTTTGTCTGCAAGATTTCAAGAAAATGTCAACAGATTTGAATTGTGTGGGCGGTTGGATCCAGGCTTAAGGAAATTTTGAGGTGAATCCAAGTGTGGACGTGGACTCCGGTCCACTTTTTCACTTTCAACAATGCATATTAAGGATTGTTTTCATCCTATTCCGACAGAGCCTGAGAACTTCAACATTGTTCAGGTTTTGGTTACAATGGCGTTGGGAGCGCCCTCTGGTTGACCCCTGTGCTGGATTTCTACATTAATGGTTGAGGAGCTCTGGAATAAAGAAAGAAAATAACACATGCCGATTCTATTCTGAGCAAAATCCACTCCTGTAGCTCCTGTAAATGTAAAGACATGCAACTATATTTGGGTAGCTGTCCACAGGAAAGCAAGAAAAACACAAACTGACTATAAAAAAATAAATCGAGGAAATGCCACCTCCAGGTGTTTTTAAGCAGAGTTTCAGTCTGGACTGGACTTTTCAATCATATTGTTTCCATTTGGTCACCAAACCAACCCCTCAATCCTGCTTCATTATAATTAAACTGTAGTAATACCAAACTACATGCAGATGGCGCACTCTGTCTATGCATAAAGTTCTGCAGTCTGCTAGTTTCTGCTGCTGTCTTGGGCGGTTTGAGCTGCCCCCCGCCCCTCTATGCGTCCCACCCTCAGGGGTGTGTGAAAGTGGAGGACGGGTAAGGCCGATACCTGATCTTGAGGGTTTCTATGGAAGGGGAGGGGAGGGCCAACATCTGCAACAGCATGCAGCAGGAGCTAAATGAGCTCCAAATGATAGTAAGAAAATCTGGGAGAGGGCTGATTATTGTTTGCACTTGGCGCTCTAATTAGTATTTGTGGGTGATGAGTCACAGCAGTGGGCGGGAGGAGCAAGATTGGGTGTGGTGCCAGCCAGCGCGGGCAGGGGACTGGAGGAGGCATAGATTGTGGAGCACATAATGTAAAAGACAGGAAGTGAAAGCTGAGGGGGTTGGGTAGTTAATATTTCATCTTTCTAAACTTTCCCCTTGCGCTTACTCACTATGAGCTCATTTTACCAAACAAGCAACGGAACCATGAAAACACACATGCAAAACAAAGCATAGCTAAGTCCCATCTGTGTAGTTACAAAGTGGAGCGATAACCATCTGAAGAGGTGTTATGTAGTGGACTATATCCAGCTTCATCCCGAGGGGATCGAGGGGACTTTGTCAACTTCTGCCTGAATGTCTTGTTGACTCAGTGGCACAAGCCTCATTTACTCTCAAACATTATGTAGAAAAAACAAAAATGGAATCCTCATCGCATCATCATATGTTGTTGTAAAGACTGAGGGACGGAGGGCTATGACCCCATGAGCTGAGATTGAGTGTGTGTATGTAAAACAAAGGCCGAATTTGAATTAAAACAGCATCAAATACAAGCATGAAAATCATGTTTAGATTATTACGTGCCGATTTGGTTAACAAATTCTATGAAGAAGTTCATGACTGTTCAATCCCATGACGAAGGCCAAGTGACATCATCGTCAATAAACAGTAACCCACTAAAAATAAGAAATTCTAATAATAATCTCTTTTCATCCGTAAAAAAAACCAACCCATTTGTCCACAAAGTGTTCTGTTGTTTGGACGGAGTATCTGCTTTCCTGGCTACGCCGGCTGAGGAAGCATCATAACCACCAGCCTGTCTCACCCGCTCAGTCTGGGAGGTGGAGCAAGAAGCTGTGCAATAAGAGCAGAAAGAAGGTGCAATACGTCTTGGTGGAGGCCCGTAGCGGCTCTTGTGTCCAAATTGGTTGACATTTATAAGCCTAGTCTATAAAACTAATGGTTTCATCCCGTAACTGGATCTCTGTGAAGTTTTGCTCCCGACAGCTTCATGATTTCATCTAGTAAAGCAATGATTAGAGGTGTTGGGGCTGAACTGATCTCAGCCTATTCTCTTTAATGAGTAGGCCGGTCGTTTCTACTTAAATATGCAAATCAGACCATGTTCCATGTTTGGATGTATTCCTTAAAGTGACGTCGTCATCAATCAACCTTTATTTAATTAGCACTTTTTATGCATAAAAAAGTAACACAAACCGCTTTAAATAATAAAAACAATTTCCCTTTAGCCCCTTATCGCCCACCACCCACACCAACACACACACACATCCACATGACAATAATAGACGACAAGAAAAGAAGCAGAGTAATCGGACCAGTTTTGTAATAAGATTAATCTCATGTGAATGAATATGACCAAACGTATTGGTTTGGTCTCGGCTAAATTGACTTGAGGGTTAATAATAACCTAATGTCAACACTTTGCGTCATTGGACATTAAATTACTTTGAGTTCTCTCAAACTAAAATAAGACTAAAAGGTCCAGATGTTTAGACGAGGGAGTGAAAATAAAACAGGGTAGAGTGGAGGAGAATTAATATCAGCACGGGGGAAATATATTAATTTTAGCAAAGAGGGCGAAAGTAAAGCAGACTGGAAACTCTGGAGAGGAAGAGAAGGTGTTAAAAACTATATTTTAATACAAGTAACTGGGACTCACCCCGCTCCCCAGTCTGAACCCTGCAGAGCCGAGGCCCTTTCACACTGAACGTCCTTTTAAGCTCTTTCCTCTACTCTGATGTAAACTGTGCATATTTTATGGAACTTGATTATTTGTATTTATCATGTTCTATTTTCCCATGCCAACAAAGCACAGTTTTATCTGTAGGTTAAGTATTTGTGCCGTTGTTGTCATGTTGTGTCATGTTGTATGAAGTTTCACAGAGAGGTAATATTGATATTTCGTCCAGGGTAATTTTTCTCGCGGGGACAATACAGAAACGTTTTTCTCATTAAACACCTGAATAACCGGTGTAAGAGACATAAACGGTTTTTGTTGCTGGTGTTTTGTAACTACAACAGGGTGAGTTTCGTATGAAGGAAGGGGGAGCAGGCAGCTTTTCTGGCTGCATCAGTTTTGGCCGTCTGTCGTTGTTCATTAATTTACACTTGATGAGTGGAAGCATCTTTCCTTTTTTTTTTTAATATGGACAATGTTCATGTTATGCAAAAGTGAAATGTGAAAAAAATTCAGCCGAGTTCAGCCGTCTGCCCTTCAGTTGTTGAATTAACGTCATATTTGTTGAAGGGGGCTTCATTTTCACTGCACTGATGTCCGACAGCAACACAACAAAATTAATGTTGACACTCCCTGAGTTAACAAACAATTTAAAGATTAAAAAAGTTAAAAGTTAGCGATTGAAAGGGAGCTAAAACCAGCAGCGCACTGAATTCAAGGAGTTTGCACCAACTGTTTGAAGATGTTGAAAGTGTGAAGATCTTAAAAATAACAGCAACTCTTACTCAGTGGATCCCTCAGCTACCAATCGGCAGCAAAACTGTGCCACTCTGTGTAAAAGCAATTCTGCTGCCTGTTTCACTCCATTTACGACTTCAGCCAGACGAAAATTAAACATGTTTAGAACGTAAACGGTGATGTTTTCATCATGTACTGACATCGGTGTCTTAGAGTTTACAAATGCAAGCGCTCAGCCATATTTTAACATCGATGCGCCCTAACAAATACTGAATATTTTATAGCCTTTAGACTCGTCTCAATGATTAACTTTGCTATAATGTGAGCTGGGTGAGATTCCTAGTTTTTCACCAACATGTGCTCACAACTTTTTTTCTTTTTTTTTTTTTTATCTTCACTTCATCTGGAAGCTTCTCAAAGTGAACATCAACAGATGGGGGGATTTTTTTTGTATTAAAAAAATGAACGCCCTAAGGTTTTCGCATTAATTGGGAGCTGTAATGAACCAACACTGATAGGCCTTGTTACGACATAATGTATTTGGCTGCGTCCCCACTTTTCCCCCGGCATCTGAGCGCTCCTGCTCCGTAACGGCTCTGAGATAATGAGCTGAAGCCCATAAGTTGGTCACTAATTGAAATGCCTACGGGGGAAAAGAGCTATGATGTGCCTTCTTCTCCAAACTCTTCTGATCTCCGGTCACCTGAAAACACCTTTTTACAGCTCTGAGTCCATCTCAAAAATTCTCCTCACTCAATCTGTCCTCACTGTCTCATCGGCACTGACCCTTAAAGTCCCAACAGGAAGCTCATGCTGCTCTGTCGGCTCATTAACGGAAACACATTCACCACTCAACAGCCGGGGTTTGTGTGTGTGTGTGTGTGTGTGTGTGTGTGTGTGTGTGTGTGTGTGTGTTTCCGTAGCTGTGGCTCATTTACGGTAGCAGCCTGCTTTCTCTCCTTTTATGGAAACAAATGGCTGGGACCATGCTTGTTATTTCCTATGCAGGAAAATATTTTTCCCCCGTCTTTTTCTGCCTTTAGTTGTTTTTGGGCCGGCTTTGTGAAACTGTGTTCCCATAAGATGTATTCATGGGTTCAGATGAAGCCGGCGCTTGCTGGCATTTGGAACAGAGTGGGCAGTGGCTAAGTATTCTAGCAACCATGATAAGAGACTTTTATCTGTATTTGCACAGAGTAAATTTAGACTCTCATGCAAAAATGGAAAAGCTGAGCCCTCATTCTGAGAGAATTGTTTAACTCTCATGTTTTAAGGAATATCATCATTTTGTACCTCCTCTTGAGCTTTTCTACACTTTGGAAAAACCCGGCCTCAACAGTATGACCTCACCAGCAGCTTCCTAGGCCTTCTTATACAATAGCAGAAAACTCCAAACATGGTCGTCTTCCTGTCATAATTTATGCATATGAGCTGCATAGACATGCAGAGAAAAGCCACATTCACACCAGTAACGACAACACAGGTTAATAATGAGTCAGCAGAGTGAAACCAGCGAGGATTGGTGAGAACTCTACAGATCCATCCTCCGACAGGCAGACAGGTCAGATCCACCCATGCATGACAGGAAGTGAGGTGGGCGCGAAGGGGTGATCACACTGTGACATCAGCGGTCTGGTGGCCTGGTCATGTGCTGCTCAAGGGCCTGAGTCACATGGAATCATCTTCAGAGTTCCTATGGAGCGCTGACCACACGCCTCACACCATTTGTGAGTTTCAAATCAAACTCTGGATAGTCAACAGCCTGCAGAGTGAGCATGTGCTTCTACTGGGACATGTTCAATTCCTTTGAATCAACCGCTGCGTTGCGGTTGAGTCACAAACGGCTTTTGGGACGCCCACTTGTAAAAAAAAAAAAAAAGGCCCATACTAAATGACTGGCAGAACATTCAATGAATCATTTAATGCATAATAAATAAATAAAACAGCACTCTCTGTTCTAACAGGAGGCCCGTCGACCCGGGCAAATGAGTTTAATTTTGATTCCTCACTCAAGGAGTTATATTAGTTACATTAGAGTTAAAACAAATAACATAATAGTTATTATTATAACATATCAGACTTTTCCTTATTTAAGGTGCATTTAAGGAGTATAAGTATAATCTACACTATGAGCAAGTGATGATTCATACAATTTAGGTCTTATCTCGATTCAGACGTTTATGCAATCTTATTTCTGTAGTATAACTATTGTGCAGCATTTTAATTCATAAGATAAGCAGCAGCAAAGCCGGTGGCTGTGTTCCAACTTCCTGTTAGAAGCCAGTCCTGGCTCTTTAAGAGGGTGGTCTTATGGGTATTTTGTTCCTGTGAAATTGAGTATTATGTGAGTTGTAGCCGAAAGGCGACATGGGAAAACCTTGGAGAGAATTGTGATTTTAAAAAAAAGTGATTTCACTTCTAAGCAAAAAAATATAAATAAAATCGTTATTCTCATTTTAGCCATAATGGCCACAATAAAATGTCATTATTTATTATTAGAGTAACCCTAAAGTCATAAAAGAAGATAGGAAATATCAAAAGACAACAACTTATGGTTAATTTATTGTACAGGTTGGTAACTCAAGAATGTAGAGTTTCTAGGACTTGCTCCGTAAGAAGATATCCCCTTTAACGTACTCTACGACAACAAGCTTCCACAGAAACAACATATAAAGACACCAGCGTCTGGTTCATCTGGCATTAGCCTTTCCATTAAAAGTGAACTAACCACCTACTTTGTTTTAAAGGAACCTAGGAATAGACAAATATACCAGGAAACAACTTTTATCTGTTCATGACCCGGAAAAGGTATTTGAATTTTTGTCACAATATTTTTTTTATGCACACAGCCATGACCAACCTTTTTGAGTCTAGCAGAAAGAGTGATCTCTCGCTGCAGAAAGAGTGATCTCTCGCTGCAGAGGAACGCAACAGGTACTGGTTTCATATTAATAACAATAATAATGATGTACTTTATTCATATAGCGCCCTTCGTTAATACTCGCTTCTATCACTTTTTTTAACTAAAAAAAATTAGCATCGTTTTCTACGTAACTGTATCAGCTGTAATACAAACAGTCCAGTTCGTCAGGAGAGACAACATTTACATCCACGACAGGCTTTTATGACATGTTGGTCCTTCTGTCGGCACGACCGTCCAGGTTAAAACCGGCACAGTTGACTGAAGGGATGAAAAGACTTAAAACTCTATGTCATTGGGTAAAACAGATGTTTTCCTCTGGGACATTATTTACAGTAGAAGGAATTCAATTTCCCCATTGGTAGTATAATAAAGTCATGTATCCATCTATTTAAAAAACTGCAACATACTTTACAGCATATCACTGCAGGTTTAATAGTGCAATAATATGGTGTTATTGCATGAATACAATAAAAGAAAGTAAGTGATCTCTACATGATACCATGCAGACGTGTCCTATTTAGACAAGCTCATTCTCTCTCTCCCTCTTTCTCTCTCCCTCCCTCAAATCACCTTAAACAAATATAGTCCAGCTGGATCACCAAACAACACGGTGTGTCCTCAGATAGACTCGATCCACAGTAAAATGTAAACAGGAGCGACAGGTTTTCATTTAGCGTCATATCGGCTTATTCCTCTGGGAATACAAACAATACAAAACTATTGCAGTTGAATTCGATTTGAAATCGCTGATTAAAAAAGGACTAAGGATAAGATTACAAAGTGTTATAATGAATCGAACATGCTTGTCGCGTTCTGGGGAACATCAACAAAAAATAAAATGTATCATCTTCTGTAGTTGAAACGGTTCAGACAAAATTGGCCGGTCCCAAAGAACATCCTGGCGTTGTGCCCGCTTTTCATGCAGGGATTCATAATAAGAAAAGAAAAGTGCTAAAATGAGAAAAGAAAGACACTCGGCTGATACGCGGCTGGACTTCCGAGCAGCTTACGGCCTGATGTTGACCGAATGCTGAACCATGAACAGCTGCAACTGTTTGGCTTCCTAAAGCTTCTTTTTATTCTCAGAACGACTACAGCTTGGCAAACCAGAGTCATCCGGAGTTGTTGGAAGCTCCCCGTGAAATTATTAAATAGCAATGGCTACATCGACACATTCAGTCAGATTACAACAGCCAGTTTTTTTTGCCACCATAACTCTGTCCACTGCAGAACAGGGACACCGAACAAGCCCTGCAGTTCTGGAGATGCTCTGATCCAGTCCTTATTCTTCTGCTTATCCGAGGTAGGATACTGGTTGGTTTGGTTTCTACCCAGAGCTCATGACCACTTGTGCAGGTTGGAACATAGAAAACCTCAGCTTAGACTGCTACAACCCCCCCATTACTGTTGATGGCGCACCAAACCTCCTGTACATTTCACTGTCCACCATCTTCCCATAATTTAAGAACGAGACCCCCGGATACAAATGTTCACTTGCTACCTAATATATCCCTGCCGCTGACAGATACCACAGTGGTTTTAATGTTATGGCTGATTGATGTATTAGCTTTGACAACTTTAAAAACACATAAGCTGCAATGAAGAGTTCATCGAGTCTGTAACTGCGACCTGATGCTGTTTGCATGAAGCGTTCTGACACGATTCTGACCTGAACACTAGATTCACATGAAACAGCTACAGACAAAGGTATGGACCAGAACACAGACGCAGCAGCTGTGGTTAACCGTCTACAGACCGTCACCTGAGCATCTGTTCTCTACATCAGTTCGCTGTGCGAGTATGTTTCTTACGTGAGCTTTCTCCCGGCGGGCCTCCAGCAGTTTGTCATGGTAGTGCCGAGCCACAGACGGGTCCACATCTGTGAGCTTGGCTGAGGGGTTCTGCAGCATGGACCAGGTCTTAATGGGATCCCCTTCGTCCAGAGCCTCGTTGATGAGTCCGATGGCAGCAATGCCTGCAAATACATAAATAAAGGCCCAGTAAAGATCCGACAAGGATCAGGGTTTTCGCTGAAATGTGTGTAGAGTATCGATAACTAATTTTTAGCGATAACAGCTGGCATTAGCCAACTTCCGCAATGATAGCTGAAATTAGCAATGATAGCCAACTGAAAGTATACAGCTAATATTAGCTACATTTAGCAATGCTACTTGACATAAACTGTAGCAATTAGAACTGAGATTAACTCATTTTAGCAACGATAGCTGAGATTAGATAATTTAAGCAATAATAGCTGACTTAAGCGAGGACAGGTGACAAGAGCAAACTTTAGCGATGCTAACTGACATTGGCGAACTTGAGCCTTGCTTGTTACTGTTACTGCGTGTCTCTTACGTTCATGCTCCTCCTGCACAGTGAGGTTGACTTGGTCGATACAGGCTTGGATATCGTTCCAGGTCAGGTACTCGGAGCCCTCGTCTCTGGCTGCTGCCTTGAGACGCATCAGTTCATCCATGTATCTGAGGGACACACAGGAAGGGCCCCGCATCATTATAAACAAACACATGAAACACCGTAGACATCCGTGAGGCTACGTGTCACTGACTGGGCTCACCTCTGAGCATATTCATCCTCCACGTTACTCAGACCGGTGACGGCGCTGGATAGCTGTTTCCAGAGGGCGGCACGGTCCCCGACCTCCATGGCCTCGTTCATCAGCACCACTGCTGACAGCATCTCCACGGCAACAAGAAGCTCAGGGTGGGACAGAGAGCCCTGCAGGACACAAGACACAAATTGACCTCGTATATCAAACTGTCAGATGACCAGGAGTTGTTGTTCCAAACTTAAATTAGGCTGTCTCATTTTGTCTTTGGTTTGTTTGTTAGCAGGATTACCCAAAAAAACACTGGGGGAGATTTTTTATAAAGCTCTTAAAGGTTGAAGAATGGGACAGGGTAGACTCAATTACTTCTTGGCGCAGATCCTGGTAAAGGGACAGATTTTTTCCCCTTTATTTTTCATTAAATTGCGAGGTAAGGTTGCCTCGTTACGCAAAAAAAAAAGAACCAACGTCAAATATAATACAGAAATATGAAATTTTATAAAGGGAAGGTTAATGAGTCACTCCAGTGTGCCTGAGGGGCCACGCTGTTGATTCTGCCAGTAACATAGGCCCGTCTTAAAGATTAAGCCATGCAAGTCAAAGTCAACAGTCAAATAGACAAATGCTTCAATAAATCCGTTAAGTTTCTTTAAAACAATGACTGATTTCATGAGCCAAGGATTGTTCAACCTTGGAGGAGATTCAATGTTGAGATAAAGTATTGGACCTAATCCAAGGAATGCAGTATTGGACCTAATCCAGAGAATCATCACAGCTTGTTTTAGTTGTATTACAACCCACATCGATGACTCTGAGTTTTGGGGAGAATATTCCTTGGACCAATGAGTGGAAAGTCGGACGTTTTGGAAGATAAGAGTCCCGTTACATCTGGTGAAATTGAGACAAAGCGTTCTGCAGAAACAACATTGGACCTGCAGTCATACATGGAGGTGGAAGTGGAGTGTCGTGTTGTGTTGTGGGGATGCTTTGTTTCAAGTTTCAAGGCCGGAACAAACATGAAACACCTAGATATAAGGTTTATGGGGTCTAATACTTTTTCACACTTTTAATACCAATACTAGATAACCTGTTTGCTGTATTTGAATAGATGTACCGATTAAAACCCAAATTTTGTGTTTCATGTTGAATTGTGTTTGAGGATATTGACACTGTTTAGTTTTAGTCACACACAGACGCAGAAGTAATCAGGAATACTTTTTAACTTTCTTTTTTTTTTATGATCACTAGTTTTTATAGCTCTTAACAATACAAAGAGGTCAAAGTCATGCACGTAGTAAATAAATAACAGATGAATCATAAAGCACAGCAACAAAAGGGTAAAAGTACCAACAAAACCTTGAAGGGCCGCAAGAATGATTTCCGTATTGACTCGTCTGTTTTGTCTAGATAATGTATTAAATGTAAATGTAATGAAAATTAAAAATTAACACCAATCGACAGCTTTTCCCACGGCAGGGGGATTTCTTCATACAGGAATCCATTCCTAAAGAAATTTACAAATAACAATGATAGAAATCCCCGTAGTTTCTAAAGAAAAATGTGGGACTTTTGTGGTTTAAAAAGAAAACAACTGTCTGATAATAGCAGGATTCAAATCATCCAAATTAATTTTTTCCGTGGATCACAACTGTTTCGGTAGAAACGCAAGAAAGTGGTTAATTTAACACTTGTGTTTGGAAAACCCGACTTATTGGTAAAATTGCTTTAAAAATCAAAGTTTCTGGAATCAATTCATTAAATAAAAGTCTTACATTAAAAGCAAGGTATTAAGAGAACACCTGCAGAGAAGCGATGTGCACAGACGTCAGTGTGCCGCTCGCTGACTGCTGCCGTGACGAGTGGTTTTCATTCTCGGGTAATTCGCTTCGATAATTTGACCTCAAAAGCCGCAGGATCACATGGTTGTTTGCCAAGAAGGATGCGGCACTGCAGGTGTGGTTCTGAGTGTGCAAACATTTTGTTTTAGGTTAGTATACCTCCGCGCTTTGCTGCTGCAGGCTGGCCAGCTCTCTCTGGTAGAGGTCTGCAGCACTGGGGTAGACTTCAGGCAGCTGAGCGTCAGGGTTCATCAGTTCCTCCACAGTCTTCTCTGGAACGCCCTCCCTGATCGCAGCGTTGATGCGTTCCATTGCATTCAACACTGAACACACGCACACACACACAAAAGCAACATTCATGGGTGAGTTATAACTATATGAGAAGGTTTGTGGGAGACTTTTCACACACGTTTGGTGTGGGAATCAGGGGATGTTCTGTTAATGTTTGTCACCATAAAAATATGCCTTTTCAAATCATTCAAATCATTATTAACTTATCTGTGGGACAAAACATTGAAATAGCTGAAGAGACGCCAACTTGTGGAGATGTGGGGAAAAGTAATGTCGTTGGGTTTGACAGTTATGGGGACTCACACAAAAAAAAGAAGAGATATAGCAGGTAAGGGTCAGCGCTGTTACAGACTGAATGAAATACCTCCGATGGCTGAACTTGCCTCTTCAGTCCGAGAACAACCCTGTTATTTATCCTTTTTATTTTTATTTATTATCACTTGCCATTATATTGTTTGATTATAATGTTGTGTTTTTTTTTAAAGGCATACCCATAACTAAAATGCATTATTCTTTATAATTATCTATTTTTTATCTGCACATGCGACAGAAACACTACAGGTTTTTGAAGACAGGAGTCAATGTAACAATATAAAATTCCATTTTTAATAATCAATCTGAAACGTAATGTAAATGTGACATTGCTGTGTAGATGTGAGGTTACTGTAGCAACCACTGGCCATCTTACGTCAATCAATACACATTTGGGTCTCGGTCAATCGCTGTCGGGGTTCCTATTGTCCTTTTGGAGATCATCAAAATTGAGCGATGATAAGGAGAGCTAATTCTAGCAATAATGGCTAACATTAGCTAACCGTATCAATGATAGCGGACAAGAGCAATGTTTGCCAACTTCAGCGATGATAGCTAACATCAGCTAACTTGAGCAATTACAGCTGGGATTAGGTCATTTAAGCAATTGATAGCTGGGATTACCTAACTTTAGCAATACTAGATGGGATTAGCTAATTCTAGCAATGCTAAGTGAGATTAGCTAACCTTAGCATTGCTAGCTAGAAGACACTCGCTGACTTACATTCACTTCCGCAATGAAGTTGTTCTGCTTTTAGAGTTGAGCTGGGTGATATGATTTCAAATTAAGAACAAATTTGTTTCAAACTTTTCCTTGATTCAATCATTTTTTCATACTCCAAAAATGTTCCCAGACAAAGGACACAACATTCTTTTTATGCATTAGCTCTTATCTTGAATCGGTTTTTCAAAAATACTCGATTCACTGTTTACTGGACTCACTGCACTGAGATTACATCTGGTGGACCTTGACTTTTATTTGGATCCAAACCAAATGGCGCCCACTCATAGATAACCACCTCTATATACGCCTTTTCTTTTCATTACAATCCATGCACTATAGCCGCAGCAAGACTTAATAAGGTTTACTCTGCCACTATTAACCTCCTCAGCGGCTGAGCGGTAGCTCCTCTCAGGTTCTTCAGATCTTTGTGGTTTTGAAACACACCTAATAAAAAGGGAAAGTCCCAGAACCATTAGGAGGTCCCTCTGACCTGAAATCACCGCATTCATTTGGTGTAAGTTGTTCCTGAAACAGTTTGGGTGCAGGACCTAGGCCTTATTATGGTCAACTTTGGGGGAAAAAAAACATCGTGGTCATATTTTGTTCAAACATATGTTTTCCACATACTCTTTAGGTATCCTTCTGCGATCTGGTTGGCAACGTCCACACCACCCTGCAGTTCTTCTTTCGTCAGCGCTTCTCCTGGAGACGCCTAATAAGACACAAATCAATGAGGTTTCGATGAGGAGACTGGGGAGCTGACCTTTGACTTCAACATGAATTTACAGCTTCATTCCCCACCTGCTCTTTACTCTCGCGGTCAGCTTGCAGCTGTTTGAGGTACCAGCCTTTGTTCTGGGCCTGCAGGTTCTGAACGCCCATGGCTTTGAGGGCCTCGTATAACTTATCTTCGTCTCCACTCAGCAAAGCCTGCTCAGCCTCACTCAAGGCGTTGATGACTGAGGGAGAGAAAGCGACATTTCAGTGCTGTGCTATGGAGACCGAGACAAATCGACAAACCAGTAAATAACCGGGCGTTTGTGTGCATGTGACTTACCGTTGACCTTGTTGACGTTGCCCTGGATTTCAGCCTGTGTGAGAAGCTCGTCATAGATATCCCTCTCTGCATCGAGATTCTCCTGCTGCTGTTGGAGAAGAGCAGCAAATAAGGTGACCAATAGAAAGAAAAACACAGCAGCAATGCATTAATTAGGATACCTCTGCTCTCTAGTTTTGATATTCGGTCAATTTATTTGTTTTGCCCCAGTAAATGATGTTGCTGTGGCCTTCGGCGTGGTCTTAAAATGTTTTCCTGCTTCAGGCTTTACGTTCAATTGTTATCCAATCAAAAAGTGAGTTATTGGTAATTTTTTGTCCTTTTATGGTCTCTTAAGGATAATGAGCCCCAGGCCACCATTCCTCCCGGCTCATGTGAAACCTCTGCACAGCAACTACATCACACTGTCATCGCTTCCTGCTCAGGGTTTGATCTTCCTACCCGTTTGCGTGAGCTGGCCACCTTCTCTCCTTTGGCCTGGTACAGCGTGTCGTGATACTGACGGGCAGAGCAGCCGTCAAGGCTGTCCAGCATGGCGTTGGGGTTCTGCATAGCAGCCAAAGTGCCCTCTGGAACGCCATGGTCAATGGCCTCGTTAATGGCAATCACTGCAGCGTGCACTGGAAGGGAAGAGGGATAGGATGGCTTCACAAGAGCGTCGGTGTTTCATCATGTACGTCTTAGTTCTGAGTTACTTTTGGAATAAGGAGAATAAAACAAACTTATTTTAAGGACCAAGAAAATGTACAAAACCTACTATGGTGTCGCCATGACCGGACCTCAGGATCCTTTATACTCATTAAAGACCTACAGAGGCAGACGGAGCCTTTTGTCCATAGTTTGAGTTCATTTCGAACTTAATTGTCCACATTATAATAGAGCTATCAGATACGGAGCAGCACCACTGGAAACTATAGGAGGAAGTAGTGCCGTGATTAACGACGGGATGACAGATTTCTTAAAAGGCGATGAAGAAGATTAAAGTGACGTTGAAATAAAAAACATATTTATTACCATTGACATTTTTATATCTCCAACAACCCTCGTCACTTTTGTTGTCTGAACGTTTGAGTCCTCGCTGCAATCTTGTGGTGGTTTTTCTAACCCAACATAAAAGGATGTATGTTCTAGAGTTAAATCTTCTGGATACACCACCATAACCGTCGCTGTGTAAATTGCCAAAACACTGTGACATCATGAGCCCAAAACACACATGGCTATTACAGACATAACAAAATCCTTTTGGAGGATCCCAGTTGTAGGAATTCAGAACATTTTTGAAAACGCGTCAAGCAATTTTCCCAGAACTAGGTCCTACCAAGGGAAAAAACACCATTAGCGAAATCTAAAATCTAAATCTTTTTCAAAAAGATATCCAACTAATGAGGTGGGACAGAAGGCTGGATTTGTTAAAAGGAGTTTTTTTTTCCCACCACTGTCGCCAAGTGCTTGCGTATGCTATAATAGTTGGGTCTGTGTAGAATAAAGAGTACCGTCTGAGGCCACTCCTTTTGGGAAAGTGCCTGGAGATAAACTGTTGTTGTGATTTGGTACTATATGAATACAATTAACTTGACATAATAACAATAATAATGAGAGTCAGAATCATTCCAGAAGTCTGTAATCATGGTCAAGGAGTCACATTCTGAGGGTCACACTATCATGAGTCTGTCTGGTGCAATCACAGAATGGGGAAACCAAGCTGCCTCGCTGGAGGTTTGTGCTCTCTGGATGATGTCTGGTCTTATGATATTACTTTCACAAAAGGAGTCAGAACCAGTACACATTCAGCTGACTGCACTCAACCTGCTCACATTAATCGTGACAATTGATTATTTGCTTGTGGTTTTTTTTATAGCCAGGAATTGGAAGTTTTGAATCCACAAACCAGTCTAGCCATGGTGTTGGGTCAATAAGTGCTTCGCTTTACTTTGTGGCTAGTTATGGTGAGAAATAAATGCAGATTTAGGACAAAAATGACTGTTTTCACATAAATAAAAATGAATGAATAAACCCATCTTCTTCAAGAAGAAGAAATGAAACTTAAAAGTGTGATATGATGAGTATAAGTATGAGGTAACAGGAATGGACTGGTTCTTTAGGTCAACATTTGACTTCTCTAAAAATGACTGACATACTGTGACCTCAAGAGGGTTGAATACTTGGATTTGCTCCATTATGAAAAAATGAGTCAACCGAGCTACACAATCAGCAGAGATCCCGCCCTCTTCCTCTCCCCATGACATTTGAGCCCCTCTCACATGCAGCTTCATCCACCGAGAGCTCATTGGCCAGGATTCCGCCAATCTTGCTGAAGGCGGGCATCTGGATGCCATACTTTTCCAGCTCACTCTTCATGTTGTTGATCTCCTCCTCTGCGAGGAAAGACAGAGCAGGAGGAACAGATCAATGAACTGGGGTGGAAAAAAAAAAAAAAAAACAGAAGGAGGGGAGGCTGCGGAGACAGAGTGTTCCTTGCTAGTGTGTGATAATCTGATTTGTGACTGTGGGACAGCGAATCGGGCGGGAACAGACAGGAAAAGCTCTAACAATTACTAATGAGTATCACATCAGTGTTCAACATGCAGACATGTGTCAGGCTCTAAGGCTGGGGTCAGACTGAGGAGAACAGACGCACTGAGTCAAGCTCTTACCCGTGAAGTCCACTTTTCCATACAGATCCTGGATCTGAGGGGCCAGACCAAGCTTGAACAGGTACAGGCTGAAAAGAGGAAAAAAAAAATCATGACAGAATAAGTGACACAGACATACAACTATGTGCCGTAACATTAAAACCATCGGCTTAATATCAGCTCTGCTGTGGATTCAGACAACGCTGGCTAGACGTTACTTTCCACGCACATCGTCATTAATAACTAGAGGAGGAGCCCTTCCTGATTGTTCTAGGAATCCAAGAGATCCATGAAATGTTGTCCCTTTATTAAGCATTGAAAGATCGGGCTTTTGTTTTTAACAGTTTTTAAAAAAAAAATGAATTATGGATTGAATAATCGTTCTGCTCTTTCTACTGCTGTTTTTCTTTAAGCCATATGGGAGAGATACCATGCAGAATATCACAACAGAGTCACTGATTTTTGGAGTAGCTCCGGATCAAGCAGAGGCTCTATCAACAGAAGATTGAGGGATTTAGGATTAGAATTTTGGAGAACTGAGATCATTACTGGTAAACAGCTAGGAAAAACATTAACTGTGAGTGTTAACGCTTTTAAAAATATGTCTATTGTTGAAAAGATCCTGTGTTGTATATATTAATATATATGAAAGGCAGTAAAGGTAAAATAAAGAATGCAGACGACGGTTTGGCTCTTGAGTGGAGAGTGAAATAGCGCATCATGCCTCAACTTGAATCACGTACATCGTGTGAAATATGTTCGCTTGCTACACTTTCATGAAATCCTCGAAGCTGACGCAGCCGTCAAAGATAATCTACGTGTTGCCCCTCTGCACTGGAATACAAAATTTAGAGGTAAAACTTGTGGTTCTGTCAAATTACAGTGTCACGGCTTGTGTTTTTGGTCATAACTTGTAGAATAAAATCAAATAGTAAGGTAGTGGGAAAACTGGCACTTTGTGCATCGCCCGGATTTTCTGGCCCAGAGCAGACATTGTGTTTAATGAAATAACTGCACCTCTTAAGACTGATATCTTAATGCAGCAAAAAGACCAATAGAAACCTGGACTTAATGGTAAAGCATTTGTCTGGCATCAGTCAGAGTTTTGACTATGTGCTATAGATTGTTAGAATAGGGAAAATCATGTAAGATGAAAACTTGCGTTCCTTAAGGATATTTAAAGACGCGTATAGAGAATGTCATGGTTTGTATTAGGGCCGGGCAATTCGTGCAATCTTTTTCTTTTCTTTTTGCTTGCTTAGAACTGAGATCACAAGTCTCTCCATGATTTTAACATTCAGGATAATGTAAGCGAACAGGACCAAGGTTCTCCAGCATCCTCTCATGGCTATGACTACACAATTAACGACAAACTAATACTCCCACAATCCCCCACGCCACAGACACACAATACCCATAAGGCCACCCTCTTAAAGGGCCAGGCGTAGCTCATGAGGGCGAGTTGGAACACAACTCACTGGCTTTGCTGCAGCTAATGTTATGAATTAAAATGCACCAGACTCTCTCTTCAGAAATGAGATTACGTATAGGTCTGAATCGAGATCGCAGTCATTTACGATTAATCACAAGCCACGACAAGGTAAAATATGTAATTCAGTCACTGAAGTGGCTTTGTTGAGGTAGGATCGTTGACATAAAGTGTCATTCTTGCCGTAAAGTGGAGGCTTTGCCAAAAAGGAGCTTCATTGCCGTAAAATGGCGGAGATGCCATGAAGTGGTGTCTTTTCCTTTAAGTGTCACCTTTGTAAAGTGGAGTGATTGTTAAGTGGTGTTACCATAAGGCGTCATCTTAGCCATGAAGGGGCATGATATTTTGGACAAGTCTTGTCGTTGCCGTGTAGATGCATCGGTGAAATAAAGTGAACACAAATTATTCAACCTGGGCTGATTTAACTCGTACATATTTAAGTTTGGCTTTGGGTATTTGTGCTTTGTTGACAAACACTAACACAACTCCTCGGTTCTGCTGGTCGACCCTGCATCATTTTTCCGGCAGTGGAATGCTCTACTCAAACAAACCGCTCCATACTTCGTAGCAGTGAATGCCTCTCTGCTGAATAACTACACCGTTCACCTCATAAAAATGTCACGGACCTGAAACATGCTCAGGAAAATTACAGCCCGTCAGGCCAGTCCTGAACCCAGGTCCTTTGAGCACTCACAATCCATCGCAGGAAGAATTTATATTATTTCTAAAACAAACAGTCTTTTTGTTGACGGACGCCAACGCTCAGGTTGATAAATATGGAATTTGCCATTTTTATTATCTGTAAACTTTATAACGCTGAATTACTTAATGCTGATATATTATGCTATTACTTTACATGGAGCTTCCCTGAAAGTTTTTTTTTTTTTGTAAAAACATCCGACGAATGTCAGGAAAATAAAATATATGACAATAAAAATCCTTTAATTCATTTAAAAATATCACAATTGTGATATAAATACTGAAACAGAAAATTACAAATAGACCGCCCAGCCTCGATTTCACGTGGCCGCGGTCTTCTTCATCGGTTTGTGGTGCCAATACTGATTATGTCCCACATCTTCTCCGGAGATTTCATTCAGCTGAAATACAGGATCGGCTGAACTTTCTTCTGCTAACACTAAGACGTTTCATTTTCACCCCAAATTTTTAGGAGCCCTGCAACGCTCCCTCATACCCAACGCGTTCCTCTTGAGTTTTATATGAATTATGCAAAATATATTTCTGTAAAAGCTGATATTCAGATCAAATAAACATCCGTCATCAAATCAAACAGAAGCTGGAGGAAATTCTACCAGACGCCCAGCCTGAAACTTTAACGTACGATTAAAGAGAGAGAGAGGGAGCAGGGAGAGAGTACCTGAGAGCGTGTATACAGTAAATGCAGCGCGGCATGTTCTTTCTGTCGTAAATGTCTGTGGTCTCAGGGTAGAAGATCTGAAAAAAGACAGGAACAACAAGTCAGAGCGGCCATCGTGGAACAGGTCCACCATGGCGTGCCGGCGAGTCACAGCATGTGTGCTTAGGATAATTCAGGATATGAACAGTATGTGAAGGGGTTACACAAGCACCCTGGAATTGTCCCAGTCGTGCGGCTAAAACAGGAACTGTGAGAGACGCTTGTTAAGATTTTCTGTTGCAGCTGCCAAACGGTGATGTTTTGGACAAAAATTAAACAAGTCTTCAGGATTTCCCCTCAGCTGATGGGGTGGAAAGTTAGAAAAGCTCTCTTAATACAATGGGACACTGTTTGCTTCTTTGGTGGTGAAGAGTCACTTAAAGGTGCAGTGTGTCAAAGTTTAGAGGTATCTCTTTGAATAAAAGGAATATAATATAGAATTATGTTATTAGTGTTTACTCAGCTTGCACACGGTGCTGCCATGTTTGTACAGTTGCCTGATCGGACAACCTGATCACTAACTCCAGGGAAGACTTTGTTTGCTTTTAGTTTGACGTGCCAGAAAGATGATGAAGATATGCTTCATCTCTAAGAACGTACAAAGAAGAAGATGATGAATGAGTTCTACCGATTTTGTGTTGTGAGAAGTTTAGGAACTTTCCGAAAGACATTTTTGAAAAATGAGGAATTATACATGTTATTTCATATACTTTTAATTTGTTTGTTCACAACCGGATTGCCTTACATGTTAATAATTACCTGACTGTTTTAGGAAAGACTAAAATGGAAATATATTTCATATTACTAAAACAAGACTATATACACCCAGAATTTCCGTCATTTCACACACAAAAAAATAGAATAATTTGATTAAGTTTGACAAAAAAAACAACTGATCAGGACATTTGACATGGGTCCAAAGTAAAAAAAATAGCCGAGAAAAATAGTAAGAGATCATTATAAAAACTAAATGATTCAATATATTCAACAATATCCAACATAAATATCGCAAAAACTGAGTAGTTGCTATTAAATAGCCAAAACCCATCAAGTCATTCAATGCAGGGTGTACTGAATATTAATATATTAATTTACAAAGAAGCACAGGTTAATGAATGATTAAGTACAAAAACAGACGTACAGACGGGTACGAGAGGAATCCCTGGTTCATGTTTAATAAAATAAAGATTACGACTAGCGACTTTGCATGTGACGGTTGGTGCTGGTGCAGGCATGTCAAGGTGATGGTGAGTGATACCGATGATGTCATGCTTACCTTTGGCAGTCCCTTCTCTGACATAGCATTGAGCCACTGGATCACGTTGTCTGTGTGTCTGAAATGGAGACCTGTCGCCTGCAACAGAGGGACAAGAAAGAGGATTCAGTTCCAACGACTCCATCTGCCTTCACCTACACTAAGAGATCCAGACTAGAGGTCACAGTCAATAACTTAGTGGAGGTTATAGCAATTGTTACACCGTAATTCATCAAACTCAACAGTAAATGGAGATTTGTTGAGGCACAGATTTCTCTCTTACACCTCAGGCCAAAACGATGGAGAGTCCTCTTTTGTTGTTCTCATGTTTTGAAACTTTCAATTTCAAAACATAAATAAAAGAATTTCAAGAGGAATGTTGAAATTTTTGATAGGCAGTTTATTCCCAAATGTTTGTCATCTGGAGATAATCAGCTGAAGAATGTATGACGCCATCTTTCATGAGAAAAAGCTATTAGTTCCAAATAAATGTAACATTCCAATGATCTGTTTGAATCATTTCAGTCTGGGTTCTGCACTGAAACAGCCCTCCTCAAAGTCACAAACGACAACCTCCTCTCCGCAGACTCCCAACATCTTCATCCTCCTTGAGCTCACCGCTGCCTTCAACACCATCAACATTCTTCTCTCCCGCCTGGAATCCTGCCTCACCATCACTGGTACTGGTACTGCCCTCTCCTGGGTTTAGACATATCTAACAAACCAACAACAGTTCATCCACATCAACAAATGCACCTCCTCCACTGCCCCACTCTCCCAACGTGTCCCCCAAGGTTCTGTGTGTGTCCTCTCCTCTTCATCCTCCCCTTTGGGAATATAATCGGGCATCATGGTCTCCACTGTTACGCCGATGACATCCAGCTCTACATATGCACTAAATCTTTCACCACCACAGTCGACTCCAGCCTTACAAACTGCCTCACCGAAATAGAATGATGGATTCACACCAACTTCTTCAATCTCAACTGTGAAAACACTGACATGATAATCATCAGTCCCAGTTCCCCTCACCAAAACCACTAATATTTTCTCCCTAACCATAGATAATTCCACTCCGAGTCCTTCCCCTCACATCCGCGACCCCGGATTCATCGTCCACAATATCCTCTCCTTTCAACAGCACATCAATCAAATCACCAGGTCTGCCTTCTTCCACCTCAAAAACATGGCCCGGCTGCATCCATCACTCTCCTCCGCTGCTGCAGAGACTCTGACCAACCCTTTCATCACGTCCCGACTGGACTACTGCAACAGAATCCTCCATGGCATAACATCAAAAAAACCTCCATTAACTCCAATACGTCCAGAAGTCTGCTGCTCGTCTCCTCACCCACACTCGCTCCCGGGATGACATCAACCCCTGTCCTCCAGAACCTCCTCTGGCTCCCTGTCCCAAAGCGTATTCAGCTGAAACTCCTTCTCAACCAAAAAACCCTCCAGTACCGGGCACCTTCCTACCTCAAAGACCTCATCCACCCTCACAATACCTCCCGTTGCCAACCTCCTCTCTAATCCACTCAGAACCAAGCACCGGACCTGGGGTGACAGAGCCTTCTCAATTGCTACCCCCTTCCTCTGGAATTCACAATCCAAACACATGAGAGACTGCACTGAACCCTTCCATGTTCAAATCACTTCTCAAGACCCACCGGCTCAGATCTGCATATTGTGCTTTTTTTTTTTTTTATATATATATATACCTGTAAAGCGACCTTGAGTACACACACACACACACGCACAGAAATACTAATTATCTGTTGCAAGATTTAACTTCATGTAGTTTTGGAAATGTTTTTTAAACCGTAAGTTTACATCAGGATCAACGGGATACTACAGAGACATGCCTCTCTGTTTACCTCACTAACTGTAGAAAATCGCTGCTTCTCAGTAGTTTCACTTTCTTGGTAGTCTCAGTTTCTCTAAAGTGTCAGTGTCCATTTGTTTTTCAGATCCTATGAAGTTTCGGTTTCTCTCTGGTTTCAGTTTCCCCAGAAAAGCAACTGACGGATCGTTGCGACTCCTGTACATATTCTTTTTATTGAGGATTCAAGACATGAAACTAAACTGTTTAAGGCTTTCTTATAAATTTGGGTATCAGCCCCTGAAGACAAATCCTGGTTGTTAATCCAAAGGCGTCCCACTACTGTTTTTTACTTCCTATTTCGGTGGAAGGAGATCCATGACATTGGTCTCGCATCGCTCTGCTGCATGCATGTCTGGCTCCTGTTGCAGAGTCCGGGAGGCAGTCAAGGAGTAACAGATGCACATGTCAGCTGGGATAGGCTCCAGGCCCCCCGTGAACCGGAACAGGACAAGGTCTTACGGACAATGAATGAATTAAAAAGCAACCGTACAGTCAAATTTCATACCGCTGTTTACAGTGAGAGCGGAAACTTCAGCAGGTAGTCATCGCCCAGATTAGGCTTTCTAAATCACCAAGTGATTTAAGCTGGTGGAAATTTCAACATGTTTTCCCATTTCCAACGGAATTTCCTAAACAATGTAAGAACTAAAAACACGTTAGTGCTTGCATCCATGCAGCAGTTGTCCTATACACGAGAGCACAGAATCGAAATTTCATCCGCTTACATGGCTCTGATTTACTAAAAGATTGCGATGAATTAGCTTAGATGAATAAATCGTATTCTTTCTTATCTCAGTTCAGAAAACGTGCTGTCACCTTGTAACGCGTCTGCTCGCGGTCGTAGATCTTCTTGAGCGAGACTGTGCGTGGGGCGAAGAAGTTGCCCAGTTTGGCCAGATAGACGCCGTTCCTCAGCCCCTCCTCCAGCTCTGTGGTGGGGGGCAACTCTTCATCCAGACAGGCCTCCATCCATCTGCAGAGAGAGCACAGCAGACCCACATCAGTGCACACGCAGGGAAAACATACAGCTACATTTAAATACACAGCTTAGTTCCCTGCAGGGATAATTACAGTTATGGAGACTTCTGCAGGAACATTTTCAATAAAGCCTTCAAGGTTGGAAGAGGGATTGTATTTGAGCAGGAGTGTACCGACACTTATGGAAAATAGAGGCAGCGTTTGATAATATGTCAAATCGTTGACGTTTGATAAAAGATAAATGTGCATTTCTTAGAACGATCAAAGTTAGAGCATTGCTGCCAAAGACTCGTGCAGACAATTGTAGCAAGATGAGTTCAGCAGCATGGCCGTAAGTGACTCGTCTGATATTTTAGCCATCTTCCATTGATTACATTTGGCCGCCAATTTCCCCTGCAGCGCTTCTCAGTTGCGCCTCACTATTTTCCGGGTCATATTCCAATTGAGCGACTGCACCTGTAGAGATGATTCTATTACAAAACCCAGGATTCAAAATTGAAGCCCTCTTTACTTTACGCAAACTATAACATGCATTTTTTTTTATCATTACCTCCACCAAGGGAGTGCTTCAATCTATGTCTGTTTGCAGGATTATGCAAACACTGGAACGATTTCCAGACACTTGTTTGAAAAAAATGCAGGGTTATCTGCCAAGGAGGAACCAAACTAATTTTTTGTCATGTTTCTAGATAAAGATGCAGGTCCGGGAAATATTTTGTTTGTTAATCTTTTCAACAATTACCCTGATCCATGATGAAATGAAAACAATCTGAGGCAATAAAGGACAATAAGAGCGAGTGGATGACATCATTAAACATCTTTCAAACATTCAAGAGTGGAAAACAATCTGCAAACAGTGGTGAAAAAAACTACTACTACTACTGAAAACCCTACTACTGAGGAGACATTTAAATCCTTCCGGGGGAAGGGACTGTAGATCTAAATTAGCCTTAGGACAACTCTTGTACAATACATCAAATAATAACATTTCTATTTAATATTGTTCATTGTCCCCCACCAACAAATTGATTAAAAAAAAACTGTTCTAGGATCGTTCCCCTTCATGTTTCTACAGACGTACAAACAGTTTATATTTAACTGTGACAGGTCTTAATGTGTCCTGAAGTTCAGACTCCCAGTGAAGGGATGGAACGTAAACATTTAGATTTACATTTAGATATCACAGCTATGCACAGCTGCCTTCATGTTCTCCTGTAAAACCCAACACCCACCTCATTAATCAAAATCAAATCAATCAAAAACACTGGTCTGTCTGAGGATGAAGGCTCGGCAGCTTCACCTCCCCTTAGGTAACCTCTCTTCATCAACAAACGGTCTCTGCATTTCGCATGCGTGACATTTCGTTTCTTTTAGGTCATATCGTAGAGACACACTCCAGCGATGCCCCTCTCTCATCTCTGGACAACAGAACACATGCTGAGCTCACATACTGGGATGAGCCTGGTGGACTGGATTCCACCTCTTCATGCTATTCCCATCCACTTATTATGGGTAAAACAAGGCCCATTTTCTCCTTCAACTTTACAAATGAATCCTCCTCACATCTCATTTCAGGCAGATATTCTCTGCTTATGGTGACTTCAAAAGGAGGAGCTGGAAATTGCCTTCAGTGCATCTACAATACTTGTTTCAGTCTGCTTCCACTTCAGTGGCTGATTTCAGAGAAAGGCTTTAACAGAAGGGGGGACAAGCCTGGGCTTTCCAGTTGTAGGTGGTTCACATCAATCATCCATAACATTAAAAACACCTGCCTCATATTGTGTAGGTCCCCTTTTGCAACCATAACAGCTCTGTGGCGCACGATCAATAAATCAAACTTTATTTATATAGTGCCAATTCAAAACATCTGTTGTCTCAAGATGCTTTCCAGAAAGGGCAGGTCTAGACCGAAGTCTATGTAATTATCTTACAGACCCAACAAATTCCCCCGTGAGCTGGCAGTGGGTGTCAGTGGCGAGAAAAAAATGTATTTTAATGGGGCCTAGTGCCATGACCGGTTGGTTTTGGGGGGTTTTGGGGGGCCTTATTTGCGTGGATTTTAAAAATTCTCTCGTTTGAGGACAGTTAGACCTCGAGGAAACAAGAGAGAGAGAGAGAGAGAGAGAGGTTGGAAAGGCAGCAATGATATCAGCTCTGCTAATCCACTTACTTCCGCCTCACCAGGTTTGGGCCCGGCGGCAGCAGGGATCCCAGGTTTATAATCACAATAATAGTAATATGGTAACATTTAGCAATAACTTATGGGAAAATACTATAATAAGAATAAGAACTGTAATCATCATGATCATAAAGGTGTTCAGACACCTTTCCATCGTAACCAGCATCAACTTTTCTAGCAGGAATTTTCTCCAATTTCTCAGTTAATAATGGTGGTGTTGACTAAATGAGTATAGAAAGTTTGGAGCAAATCCATTATAATTTGGGTCTGCAGAATCAAAATAAGATCTGTTGGTGATTATCTTTATTTAGTCAGGTCATGAACAGGGCCGGGAACTACAAGATGTGTATAATTCAAACTGACTCCTGCAGGATTTATCTCACCATTGGAAAGACACATGACACCCTGCTAATAATCGCTCTTATTTTATCTTGCCTCCTGTTTTTATGAGTGACAGACGTTTTAGGGACAGACTTAAATGCATGTTAACTTGGTCAAAGCTCGAGAGAAAATCTAATTCAACTTCACTTCGTCATAGTCTAGCTGTGCTAACTCAGAAACAGAGGTTGTGTAAGTTAAGGAAGTCTTGGTGCCAATCCCAGGACCGGAAAAGAGTAGGGGACTGAATCAGGAAGGGCGTCTGTGTAACATCAAACGCCAATGGAGAAGAAATCTGCTTCAAAGCAAGAAAGAGGATTTTCAAGCGATGACATAATCGCTGGTATCATTTCCTCCACAGAAATGTACCACGATGCCTGCCTTTCTTTATTAAGGTCTCCAAATCCCAAATATCCGACTATGCAAACCTTGAGTTTATAATCGACTGTGAGGAATTTCACAGTGTGGAGGCAGTGAGGTCAAATGTGGCCTTTTGAAAAAGGCAAACAGTCTTTCTCTTTTCATCTGCTAGGAAAACACTCCCACTCTCCTGTAACTAAGGTCTTTATAAAGCAACAACGAGGTTAAGTGGAGCCTGGAAAAGGACTGCTTCGTTCCTACAGACACAGCCCATTCTAGATCAGCTGTTAGGACCCTCACTGACTGAATTCAATCACATCCACTAGACAGAATCCAACTCTTCTTCTTCAAATGCAGCCTTATTTGCGTGGATTTTAAAAATTCTCTCGTTTGAGGACAGTTAGACCTCGAGGAAACAAACTCACACCCACACATTGCAGTGCACAGGCCAGATAACCACCAGCTGAAACAACTTCCCTCCCAGGAAGTTGTGACACTGGGTCTCCAGACAGGCTTGCTATTGAGGGCGAGGTGACCGACCCATGGAGCAAGGCCTGGTTCTACCAGCCAGGAACAAGCCCCTCCTTTCACTCCACACTGGAGCAGTGAAATGCTCCATAAAGACTGCAAACTAATGGCTCTTTTATCAGAACGAAACACCCTTGCCAGGCTAGAACAAACACAGCCACACCCTCCACTTTACCAGTCAGAACCATCAGCTATGAGAAGCTTTCAGAATGTCAACAGCTGGATTACAACAGTAGTTCGAGGGCTGCCAAAACAAGTCAACGTGTGATTTTGAAACCAGCATGAAAAAAGTAGCCACAAATATGCAAGCATCGTCAGGTATCTCTGGAATTACTCAAAATAAACAAGTAGCATGTGAGTTGAGAGACACGAAGTTGCGACAGCGTACTCTGGGATTATCTGTCTGAAGGCGAACGCCACATTCACGCCATACCATGTGCATCAAAATAAAATCCAGTCAAATGGAACAAATATTCACATCAGCTTCCATGTTATGACTGGGGTTTGTCACAATAAATACATTATTGATTTAGCATAATGACAACAGGGACGGCTAAAAATGGAAAAGTATTTCCTTTCAGTGAGCAAGAAACAATGTGGTCTGCTATCATTTTTGTTATTTCCTGTCATGGTCAGTCTACTAAGCTGCAGACGTAATAGCCATTTGAAAAGTGAGGCTGTATTATCACAGTTTTCACAAGAACTGTTTTTTTGCTAGTTTAGACTGTGACATTGAATGGAATCGTGGTATTTTAAGAAGATCAAACTCTGGAGCCTGGTTTTAAAAGCTTGCTTTCAGAATAGAATAGAAAAACTTTATTAATTCCTATAAGCGGAAATGTAGTCGCTGCTGCAGCTCCAGCATACAGGTATTCTAAAGGTGACTAAACACTAAGACATCTTATATTAAAGCCGTTATGAGAATTTAAGGCCAGACAACAGGAATGTTTACATTTGTGGAAAAAACACATTTGATATTTGTGCTTATATGGTTGGACCATTACCTCTATAAGAGGTGAAGGTGAACAACTTGACAGGAAATCAGTTCAAGTGTGTCTAAAATGTAAATCATCAAATTCCGTTTGCAGCTTTTTGTATAATCCTTGTATGAAACAGATAGACAAAAACCGGCAAAACAATTAGACACAAAACCACACTTTCAGCCTCCACCCTCCGGAGATCTGATGTGCTTGCAGGATGTTGAAGTCTGAGCCGGGTTCGGAGGTCAGTCTCATAGGAAGAGCTCTGCTACTGACCACTATCTCTCCAGGAAGGCCCTCGCCAGCCAGCCATCTCCGGCAGCTGTGGTGATACATCCTCTGATCTCATGCATAATAAAAACACCTCAGCTTCTGCAGGATTGTTTTTCGGTATGCTGGGGACTTTCTGCTTGTTAAAAATGTTAAGTTAGATATTTTTCACTTTACTAGGCTTTCTGAGGCACAGGCAGAATGTTTCCACTGCAACTAATGCTTAATAACATCTTGGTAATATTATACTAACAGACCACAGGCCTCGTTATTGTAACGCTAAGAGGTATTGTTCCGTAGTCCCTCTCTGGGAACAACCTAATAGGTTTCATTGCCTCATTGTGTGGAAGCTGGGTCAGGGCGATCAAGAAACAATGATAACTTGTGTCCCATGTGCAGCCAGCTGATGCACCTTCATAGAAAAAGTAAACAAAAAAGCCTTTTAATGTAGTAAAACCAATGTAACCACATTTATTTTGGCAAAAGTTGTGGCCAAAATCCTAGTGAGTACGGAAGGCCTCGGGAAAAGGTTCAACACTTCCTTGGGAACTTGCGTCTATTTTCGTGTAGACTAAACAAACAGTTAGATGATTTTCATAGACATTCAAACCACATCAGACAATTAAAGCAGCGTATGCTAACTGCAAGACGCAGAGGGGATCAGGGAAAAAGTCGTCAAGTTGCAACAAACTCTGACTTCTGGTCAAGCAGAACGATGGAGTCATTCATTGGCAGGACAATTGATTGCAACCATAAATAAATAATTGTGAAAAATAATACTGATATCAATATTATTCAAAATAATGAAGAGTATGAAATTGGTCATAGTCATGCATCCCTAAAAAATTGTGAAAAAAACCCCCTGTCTCACAATTTTGAAGGAGTAGACCGTAGTCATGTTATGTTGTTATCATCAACCACTTTTCAAGACTATTCTATTCTTATTATTTACTCATTTTATACAATTCTGAAAAAACCAATGGAATAGAAAAGGCTCAAATTACAGATTAAATTCCATATAGATCCTCATAACAACATTTTATGTCTCCCTCCCCTTTTCACAGAATAACTTCTTATGAAAAGTTTTTATTCCCAGGCTTCAAGCCAGAAAACCATATTTTTCAAGTTACAATTTACATCTTAAATCAATCGGTTTTAAATGAACAATATCAGCAAAAGGAACTTTAAATGACCCTTGGTAAATGGGCTGGGAGGATTTATCCGTTAGTTTCTCCTCTCACAATAAAAAAGTAAAAGTAGACGGTTGCTCCTCGTATCTGTTCCTGCAGTCAGGAGCAGCTGTGCCTGAGTGCTTCTGTTATGAGGATGGAATAGAATTTTTATGTTCAACCAGAGAATCCCAGTAACTATGGGAACAAGTAAGAAGGATTCTTAAAATGCAGCAAATCTCCCTCCCTAGAGTTAGGTTACATATGTTTGTGGGTGCCTGTGTTAATGCGTGGCAAAGGCAGAGGTTACAGAAACTCCAGAGTTCTGTCCAACAAAGAAACTTATCAAGTAATCAGTGTCCGACCATTTTGGATATCTACTAAACGTCCACCTGGGTGGTTGTGGAAGTTGATGGATATCAAATCTACAAGGCCTGCTGTCGGAAAGTCGCTGCTGAAAGCTCCGAAACGTCTTCTATGTCAAAATAGGATAATCCTCCAGGCGTTTGCCCCAGGTAAAAGGTAGAAACAATAAATAAACTCGCTGGTTCTCCTCAACCGGTTACTTTCCTGACAAAGTTAAATGACTTTTCGGGGAGTTTTTACATTCAGATATATAGCGAGTGGATCAAACACCTGCATGTCCATCAGTCAAAATGCTAAAGCTAATTATACAGTCTCTTAGAAAATATGACATAGAATATAAAAACAGGGAAAATAATAATAATAATAATAATACATTTGATTTATAACGCACCTTACATTTGGATCCAATCTCAAAGTGCTAAATTAGGGTCTTCAATTTATATGCGAGATACAACAACACTCATACACACACGCACGATCACACACTTGGACACACACTCTCGGGCACAGAGCAAATGGTCAAAAAAAAGGGACATACTTAGGTTTTAGGACACTCACCCGTCAGCCAGATTATTATAACCCCGACCACTGCCGTGAATAACATTGACCATCTGATCGTCATGGCTACCTGTCAGTTGCTGGATCTGTTCAGCAACAGGTGAACATTTTCCCCTGAGGATGATGAGTTGATGACTGAACCAGGGTAAAGGATCATAAGGGCCCAAAGCTCATTGATATTTGTGGGAATTGAAATGACGGAAAGGTATCAGAACAGATAGTGACATCAGAGGGACATCACAGGGCTGTTTTGGGGTCTTCCAAAAGTAATCAGGCATGTGGTTTTAATCTTATGGCAGAATGGTGTAGATGTAATGTACGCAAGCTTGCCGACCTGAACACACCTCTGGAAGTAAAAGTTGACATTACGACCCTGACAGCCCTGACACGCGAGTATCAAACAACCGACGCATCTTTGTGAATCCTGATGTAAAACTCATATAAACTGTCATCCCTAATGAACCGTCATGTTTCCCACCGACGACACACTGAGGAACAAAATGACGAGGGAAGAGAAGAAATGATGTGCTAGTGCCAAGCTGTACATTACATGCTTTACTGCAGCACTGGAATCTGTGCACCAGCTGACCTCGTCCTCTCAGCACTCGCATTCAGCCCAAAGGCAGCTGAACCGACTATGTGTGAAATCCAAGTACAACGTGTTGAAGTGGGGAAAATAAACAACCATGCAGGTTTTTTTCTCTACTCAGGCCTAAGCAGGGCTCTAGAAGAAACTTCACAGCTTGTGACACTGATCTCTTTGTGTCCGCTTGCTGAAAGCCTGTGAGAAAAAACTGCAATGTTGACTCACGTCTAGTACAGATACTCAGAATTTTTTTTGTAACAACAGAGTGAGTCAATAGTACAGTCTGTATAACTTAGGGATAACTGTTTGAATGAATAGAATTTAGTATTCATGACTACAGTTTTGTTAAGGTAGAATCATCTGGAAAAAGGAATCTTTTCTTTAGTTAGATCGGATAAAGACCTTCAGATGTACAGAAGGAACACTGTCATGTTCTGTTTGTACAGTAGCCTAGAGCAGATAAACCTTGTGATTGAAAGAAAAATAAATAAAAGTCTCAGTTTTCCCTTAAACACTTTATTAACCATTAGCCAATATTAACCTCTAGTTTCATCAAAAATATAACTTCTAATGAATGCGGCTGTAGACAATGATATTATTTTGAAGGCTACCGCAGATTTTCCCAACATGCTTGGATAGGGAAGGGTAAGTGAAGGTGCAACATATATTACAACCGGAAACTTCACTGCTAGATGCCACCAAATTTTACACACCTTTAAAGGTGCGGTGTGTACAATTCACAGGTATCCGTTTGACTGAATGGAAGGGGAAGGGGCAGGTGGTTGGCGAAATTGGAAAGGGGCTTCAGAGCAACCTATCGCCGCCCGGACCTCGTTACTTCCTGCGACAATAGGTCGAGGGCACGTCATCTCTCCTGCCGGGGTCAGGTCGCGGTGGCAGCCAGCTAATAATGGATTGCCAGACATCCCTCTCCCCTGCAACACTCTCCAGCTCATCCCTGGGGACCCCGAGGCGTTCCCAGGCCCGATACTCCGGGTAATTCTTACATTTAAATTTTGAGGACTACTGTTCCTTTAAGATGCTTCCCTTGAATAAAAGCAGAACTATTAATAGCTGAGACCATCCGTCTGCGAACCATTATCACATCTGACCTGCGGTCTTGGATGCTTTATTGTACCCAGATGAAGTCATACAAGTGTAAATACCAGATGAGGGCTGAAAGGAAACATCGCAGGCCCGGGGTGTTCTGTTGGAAGGGAGGAGCATGCAAGTGCTGCGTCAGCTCAGTTCTCCACGACTGGCAGATTTCACCACCGTGTGGGATTCAAAGACTTCTCCTGGGCTGTGACGGATATCCAAACCAGAAGAGTAACTGGCCGTCTCAGGTTTCACAGACGGCCAGGTGAGAGGCAGTGCAGGAGAGATGTGGCGAGGACGATTCCTGCAGGGCCTTTAAGGAGCGCTGATCCCTCTCTCTTTTCATTCCCATATTCTCTCTTAACTGTTGACTGACTGGCTGTGTGAGTCAGACGGGCTTCCTGAAAAGACTCAGCTGGTAACATTTACACAGCAACAATAACACAGTGTTCAGACCTGAACCTCAAATCATTCAAACAATCAATCCACTGGCTGAGTTTTTCCATGACACAAACTTCTTAAGTGTTTATTTCTGAGCCGCTCTCACTCGGTGAAAGAATCTTGTATTCAACTTTATAAAAATGCTGTCAATATGGATCTGGGAGAAACTACATCGGTCAGTTTTTCCCACAGATATCTAGATCGTCGTTCCCAACCAGGGTGCATGAGGCTACCTGGGATAATATCTGCCTTAATCACGAGTGCCACCTAATTAATATTCGGTTATCCTGACATTGTAAAATTATTAAAAATGCAACTTAATGGTGCTTATCATGAAAACGAAGATGATTAACAGCCTCATACGTCATCAGCGTTTCTCTTACATTACCCATGAGACTGATTTTAGTCGATTCCGATTATTTTGGTCTTACAAATTGCGAGCCTTGTGTTTTCTTCATTAAAGCTGAAAGATTCCCAAGCTGGTGATATGAGAGTAGCCATAGTAGCTTAAGCTTGAGTGTGTTGTGTGTGCGTCGCATGCGTGTTACCAGCACAACATCGGCCACACTGAGGCCGATCACCTGATCGGTACGCCTCTAGTCACAACATTAACATATGACCCCATGATCAGTCAAGAGTTGTATGATCAGTATATGTATTATTATAGTATTTTATAAGATTCCAGAATCAGATAACTAACTCTTAGCCAGTTAGAACTTAGCAGCAGAGGTAGTAGAGACCAGGAGAAAGATTAAAAAAAAAAAAAAGTATAATTAGAGTTACTTGACAAATAGTTCAATCTTTACCACGGATCCATCATGCCCTCCCTCTATGTGCCGAGTAAAGAACAGTCAAAGCAAGCAATGGTTATGAGCAAATCTAAAAGACGCCTAACCAGAAATCACCCATCATCAACCAGCATGGGTGTGGAGTGTTTTATTTGCTACAAAAGTCAACACAACCAACAAGCAAAGGTCTACAAAAATTAGAGAGAAAGACATTTAAGTTATGGCTTTGAACAGGTTTGGGTTATCACTGAGGAAGGGGCACCTATTAGCTTGTAGCAAAGTAGTTCTACTGAAAGTCTGCTACCTTTCTCGACAACTGCTTTGTGCAGACTGATTTTGGAGTCTAACTTTCATCAAGAGCAAGTAAAGGGAGCGAGTAAGGGCCGAGAACCATGAAAAACCTTCAGTCTGAATTGTCACTAAATTGTTTGTTTATCGCCGCTTGGAATAAACCCTCTATGAATTCAGGGTTTTGAGCCAGACTTATCTGAGGACTTTTACTCTATTTTTATTAGAGGTACAGCCTCACTCGGCCGGTAACACGCATACGCCATACACGCACAACTAGCATGAGCTACCACGGCTTCAAATATCTCGCAATAAAACGGAAAACACAGAGCTAACAATTTGTTAAACCAGCAAGGACAACATAAGCCGGGGTGGACCCCAAAAACGTTTGGCACAACAAACTTAATCACACACTTCAAAATGAAGCACCCCGAGGAGCGTCACAAGCTAACGTTGACACAGCGGTGAATTGATTAAATGTATAAATCAATAAATTCGTTCCGCTCTGAAGGAAATGAAATACAGAAGATGAAAAAGAAATACACTTGCATTCCTAAATTAGAGCCTAAAATGAGAAATACTTTGGTACTGTTGGCCGTACGAACCTAGTAGCCTGAGGACAGATCGTATCTCTATAAAAAGATTTAAACACTTGTCCCATTATTTCGCTCAAAGTAAGCAATATCAGGGTCGGACATTGCATGATATTCATTGCAGCAGTGGTTACACATAAGAGTGTTTGGAAACCGTTTGGAAACAGGAAACTAAAGGCAAATGGCCACGACTTCAGGAGGAACTGTGCTGTCTTTCACCAAAGGTTCACACAGAGATACTGGAGCTTCTGTTAAGTTTTAAACTTATGTACCAAGACAGTCTTCGATCGTAAAAACTCCTGCGACCCAACTTCGCTTCATTTCGAAAATGAGAAACTGATTTATATTCCAATGCATAATGAGAGTAGACCTTCTAAAATAAATGTATCACAGCTTTTTGTCAAAACAGCCGTGTAAAAGACAGACATCGGTCATATTCTCACTACTATCCGAACATACAACATTGGCCGACATTTGGACCACCTGCCTTAAGGGTTGCAGGCCAGCCTTTTGCCGCCACAACAGCTCTGACCCGTTAAGACACGGCCACCACAAGAAATACGGTGGTGTGCTGTGGTATATGACACCAACACATTAGCAGCTATCTCCTCTAATCCTTTGTCTTCAACAATGTTAAGGCAGGTGGTACGTGTCAAAGTAACATCCTCATGAATGACAGGACTCAATGTTTCCCAACACAACCTCTCTCAAAGCATAACACTGCCTCTTCTGGCTTGCCGGTTTTCCCATAATTCATTCTGGTCCCATCTTTTCCCCAAGAAAGAGATACATAGGCAGCTGGCCGTGCACATTATGAGAAAGAAAGAATGATTCATCGGACCAAGCACCCTTCATCCATTGCGATGTGGTCCTATTATAATGCTGACGTGCCCCTTGTAGGCAATTTCAGCAGTGGACAGGGGTCAGCATGGGCCGGGTATTCAGCTACATACCCCTTTACAAAGAAAGCTGTGATTTACTGCGAGTTCTCACAACTTTCTATCATAACCAGCATTAAAATTCCAGAATTTGGCGCAGCAGAAGCTCTTTTATGGGATTGGACAAAACGGGCAATCTTTTTCTTCCCACACAAAATCAGCCTTGGTGCCCATGACCCTGTCGCCAGTTCGCCTGTTGTCACTTTGGTAGGTGCTAAAGATTGAAGACCAGGAACACCCAACAAGTCATGCAGTTCTCGAGATGCTCTGACCCAGTCATCTAGTCATCACAATTTGGCCCTTGTCAAAGTTACTCCAGATCCAGATCCAGTCTGGACAATTTTTCCTGCCTCCAACACATTCAGTTTTGTTACTTGCTGGCTGATAATAAACCCACCAGTTGATGGTTATAACTTTATGGCTATGTATAAGAAAAAACCAAAGATTTATAGAGTTTAGCCAGTTATATAAAATTGATAATAATCCATATTTTGAGGCTTCAACAAGACCGTTTTGTAAGAGGAAACAAGCTTTTATTCAACTCTGAGTTCCAAAAACCCAACTAGGCATAAAACTCTCTTTGAAGGTAATTAATTGAAACACAGTTTAAATCCACGTCATAAAATATGGATAAATGACAATTTAAAAAGACAAAGCTTGAAAATCACAACAATGTTTTGAGGGAGTCACAGCATACATGAAAATAGTAAAAATTTCCAAGGCCTCTTCTTTCATTATTAAAATGGCTTTAAAGATTTGGTTATGCAAGACCGTAAAAACATCTCCAATGTGTTTTTGAGTCCCTAATGTGGAAAGACTGGGAGCGAAGGTGGGACTGAGATTCGACATCCCATCAAGCAGGCTGGCACTTGTTCTCGATTAAGTCCTGTTGGTTTACCATCAAGCTGTCCCTCTAGAGCCATCATTGGAGTATCTCACATTGCTAAACCACTGGGTAAACATTGACTCATACAGGTGTACTGCTGTTTGCAGGACAGAGACGGACTTTGTGTTGTGGACGAACCACAACACAAAGTTCCACTGGAATATGTTTCTACAGGAAAAACTTGATACATCACACCGATTCCTGTGTAAATAGACAAATATGATATATAGGTAAGTATTTTATTTCTATTGCACCTTTCAAAACAGATGTTACAGAGTGCTTTACAAGGCATCAAATGACAAAAGTCTTTCGATAGAATAAGAGAACAAAGAAAGAAGACACGAAAAAAGAAAATCATGAATCAGGTTATGCCAACCACACAGGTGTCTGAACCCAGTGCAACTCATAAATAGGCAAAAAAAAACAACATATGGTGCGTGGGACAAAATACATCATAAATAATCCAGAGGTGGTGTGCACTTTTGGTTCTAGTCTTCAGGAAGCCTTTATGACCAAGGTCATCAAGTACCAGCCACTCAAAATATCACTTCAGAGCTGCTTATAGGTGCAGGCTACTTGTTTTCATACAGTGGCTTAGGTCAGTCTCACAGGCTGGTAACACGAAGGTTCAGAACAACCTGGAATGCCTAATAAGAGGGGGAGAGAGCTCGCCAAATATTGTGCCAACTCCACTATCAATGCTAGTCAAATATAGCAGAGATGCTGCCGTCTAAACCCCTGAGGCTTGCTGTATGTAATATGAAATCCACCCGTTCATTGGTCCATGCAATCGTGTAAGCCCTTTACTTCATTGTTTCTCTTTGTGTTGTGTACTGCTCTATGTAATACAGACATGAATGTATGTTTAACATGTAGCACTCCAAACATTTTTAAACCTTTCATGTACATTTTGTGGAATGCTGGGTGGAACATGATGATATTTTGAGGTTCATTTGGAAGGTGGTATGGATCCAGTTATGAAATTTACTATGGCGATACAATGACCAGTCATTCCAAGCCAATCCGAGGCAGAGTAGAGAGTGTCGCCGTGGTACCATAATAGGATTACTGAATTCTCTTGAAAGAGGTATGCGCTCTCTTAAGTGCTCTCCAGTCACACTTGTGTTCAGATTAGCATTGTAGTGATGCACCAGTTAATTACTACATCCATTCTGAAAATGCAGTGGCATCACTGGAACCAGTAGGACAAGTAGGGCAGTGACATGACACATATGTGGTCCAGCATTCACACAGGCTGTAAACAAACCAATAGTCCCTTTTAAACTCATTAACACAGGGAAAGCAAACCCAAAATATATGCTCAAATCAACAACAGCTGCTAATAGGACTGAAGGGAACCAGAAAGTAACCTAATAATAATATTACATTAAATTTATAACGCAATTTACATTTGGATCAAATTTCAAAGTGCTACAAGGAAAAAGCAGATAAAATAAAATAAAAATATAATAATAATTATATAAAAATATGACCAAAAAGCAGCAATGTTAATCGAAAGTTATAGGTTCTGCTAAAAAGGAAAGTTTAAGTCCTTTTTTAAATGTCTCAGTCATCTGTGGAGCCCTCAGATGGTCATGGAGAGCATTCCACAGACGAGGAGCAGCAGAAAAGAAGGCGCTATCACCCATGGTGCGGAGCTTAGTCCGGGGAAGGAGGAGGCGGTATGAGTGGGTAGAACGGAGGGATCGTGTTGAGGTCAGTGGGGTGAGTAATTCTTTCAGGTAGGGGGGTGCGTTACCATGGATACACTGGTGAGTGAGGAGAGAGATCTTATAATCAATCCTGGTGGAGATGGGAAGCCAATGAAGGGAATGAAGAACGGGGGTGATGTGTTCGTGTTTACGAACTCTCATCAGGATCCTTGCAGCACTGTTTTGAACATACTGTAGTCTTTGAAGACATTTATCAGAGATCCCGATGAGAAGTGCATTACAGTAATTCAGTCTGGAGGAGATAACAGATATATATAAGACCTAGGATTGTATTAAACAGATTCAATATCCTCTACTCCTCACAAAAAAAACAAACTTTTATGTTTGACATAAACTCAGCTGTTTTTTCTGGGGTCAATCTGGTTCACCTAATAAATCATAACCCACTCTGAAAAGCCACCTGTAATCCATAACCGTTCAGCTATGCCCATGAACAGCCAGAAGAAAAACCACTGCTTAATGATCCAAAACCAGCTTCGCCGAGCAGCAGAGAAGAGCAGAAACTGGTGACGAAACACGACAAAATCCTGGAGTCTGTGATTTTATATCAATAAATTCATAATGAAACTACATGAAATGGTTTGCTGTGCTTCGGATGTTATGAGGAGGGCTGGCGCTATTCATGTTTGGTGCTCAAGCATGAATAGAGGAGTATAGTGTTGAGAACATGTCAAACTGCATTCCCAGGACGACTGAAGCTGCAAGCCAAAAAGTGAAAGGAAGAAAAGAACAATAGCAATTTGTGGAAAGAAATGTAGAGAGTGAAGAGGCCTGAGTCCACCAACTCATGTAAAATAAACTGATAATCAAAGCATCTCTGAGCAAGGGCCCAAAATTTGCTGATTCCAGCTAAATGTGACACCGATTTGTATCTTTGGGTTTTTATCTGCTGACCTAACAAAACATGGACTTTCAAAACATGCAAGTTCCTACATTGTTAATGATTGTATATCTGAAAAGGAAAGAAAAGCTTTTATTTCCAAAGATGTCTAAAATGCTCCTCTCCAATAAAATCTATTGGAAAATATCCTCAACAATTTTTTGAGTTATAAAAAAGTGGCGGGAAAAAAAAAAAAAGGTGGCACGTTCCAGTCCACGGAGGTTTGAAGTGGCTGTAGGTCCATGTTTGGCTTCTTGGTAATGTTGTCCATAATCCGAGTTTTTGAATAATGTGCAAAAATTTTACTAGTAAGCATAAAGACAAGAAACTACACATGTATCTGCTATTATAAGGTTTATGCGTTTTCATTGTCTGTTAAATGCCTATCTTATTTGTTAATCTGTGTTTTTTGCATGTTTGGATTTATTCATTAGCTGTTCAATGCTTATTTCTGTATGTAAATGTTTATTTCAAACCAAAAAAAGTCACTTTCTGAACAGCAAACATGACACTTCCTGTTCAGAGACCTTAAAAAGACATCTTATGACCTCATACAATTCCCTTGCTGGACAATAATTTCCTGAATAGGTAAAGCAAGTTATTAAGTGATGAAGGTCCTCAAGTCAAGAAAAACTTTTGGGTTTTGTATGTTTTTGTGGTTATTGTGTGTAGAAAGTTTTGCGAGTGTGGCTACAGTAATAAAAGTGACGAATCAGAAGCTACATAAGTGAGGTTATATATATGGCATTTCCTCATCTACATTTTAATCTCAAGACTTTAAGACATTTCACTTTCATCCACACCAAAACTGGGAGGGTGAAACCTCCACCAGACCAGGGTTTGGATCTTTGATTTATACAAACAAACAAAAAGACACATAAAAAAATTGCTTAAACTTTTCATTTTTAAGTGAGGATGAGAGAGAGACGATACGGGAGGAGGAGAGGACTGATGTCGGACACAAGCCCGCCAACAAATCAATCAATCATCATGTATAAGGCGATGCGGCCCACAGAAATGATGACAGGATGTAGGTAAAGATCATTACAGTGCATGTAAAAATGACAGTGTGAAACCAAAGTTAACCGTCTCGAAAACCAGAACCTTTGCTCAGACGTTCAGGTGAGAAGGATTCAAAAAATAACCAATAATCAAAGAAATAATCATCGATTTACTAATAAGAACTGCAATGTCAATGCTCGCCATTCATCTAAGCAACATCTAGAACACACGTAATACTTGAAAAGTCCAAAGAGATGAGATCACTGAGAATTCAAATATGCCGAGATAACGTGTACAGCAGGTGGCTTCCGCCTCGGGCCATTTCTCTGCTACTGGTGGGAACATGAAAAATAGAACATGGAGGAGTGACAACACATTGTTTGCATCTCTGAGAGAGAGAGTTTGCCAATTATTCCATGAAGGCTTTGAGAGTAGAGAGAGTAGTAGTGACGTTACCGCAGTGACAGAACCACAGTGCATTTCTGCAGCCCTGCCCATAAGGCACATAGGTAAAGTCCCACACCCTGCTGCACACCTGTCCAAAGCATTCCCATCATACCTCACAGCAACACACTCTCCAAGCATTCCCCTGCAGGCTCAGGTGTTGCCCACATGGAGCCTGGTCTACCAGAAACTCTGACTGTTTGAGTTAACAGTTAGATTTGAACTTAGTCAGCTAATCAACAGCCGACAAACACCTTCTTTATCAACTAGAGTGCATTCCTTCACCAAGGCTGGCTGATCTTACAGACGTCTGGCTACCATCACATTACAAGCGCCATAGTTCAATTTAGATTATTGCACACAGCGGTTAACGTTCGGTCTGTATCTTCATCTAATGCAAATATATGTGTGTACCATTGAAATGGTACACACGTACACATTGATATTTCTCTGTACGGATCTCCTAGCATGAGGGTACCAATGATCTTCATGGTACATCTCTGGTCATTTTGGTTTCGCCTGTGCTGGATGATGAAGGCCCCCTAAGCTTATGAGCTTATGGGGATCAGATATGTATCCAACATGAGGCCACAAATGAAAATAAATTTAATTTGAAAAAGAAACCATTGCTTCTTTATCATGTTTCCTGGAAGTTGGTTCAGTAGATTTAGCAAAACGGTAGATGGACTATGTTTAACCATTGATAAGTTATAACATTAAAACCGTTCTGTCACTTCACTCCCTGATGAACCCTGGGCATCAATGACCTGGCCCCTAGTTCAACAGTTGTACTTTCTTAGCTAGCACCCACTATGGTGGGTACTAAATACTACAGACCAGGAACACCCTATAAGACCTGCAGTTCTGACCCATTCATCTAGCCATTATAATTGGACCCTTGTCAAAATCGCCATTTTTTCCCCATAGCAACACATCAACTTCAAATATAAAAAAAATTGCTGCCAATATATCCTACCCATAGACAGGCGCCATGGTAACGTGATAATCAATGTTTTTCACCTGACCTTTCAGTGGTTATAATGTTATGACAGATCGGTGTATGGCACCTTTCTAGTCTGTTCAACCACTCAAAGCACTTCAGAGCGCACAAATTGATATAGATCACCATCCGAGCTTGTCATTCACACATGAAGCAGCAATTGGGAACTAATTACAGTTTAGTATCTTGTTCAATGACACTTCAACATAGAATGCAGGAAATTAACCTGTCCATCTTATTAGTAGACGACTGCTATGTCCTGTAACATAGTTGTCACGTCAGGGAAAATGTTTTTTAAAAATGCTAAGAATGTTAAGAAAAGCTACGGGTATCACACGCATGTGCCGTACATGCATACCAAACATCTCCGAAGTAAACCAGAAGGAAAAAAAAGCCCACAATTTGTAACAACAGTATGGAAAAAATAAGCTGCTGAGAAACAACCACAAAAAGGTTCGAGACAACGAACTTAATCACACACTTCAAATCGAATTAACCCAAGGAACATAGTAAGTTAAGAAACATATAATGGACTTAACGAGGCTTACAAAGTTTTATTTTCACTTCGAAAAGTTATACAATTGGTTTAAGGAACTCACCGCGGAGGAGGACATTAATTCCAAGAGGTTAGAATACATACACATTATACAACGTTGACTAGCTTTGTTTCTTCCAATGTAACCCTTCAAAATAAGAGCACTCAAAATACATTACTCATTATGATTTTCAAATTTAAAGAAAAAAACAACAACGAATTGTCCAAAATCTGTATCGGCCGGTCAGACTTTTATATAGTTAATATTTTATTTTATTGATGCTTTTTACTTTGTAGCACTTTGAAATTTGATCCAAATGTAAAGTGCATTATAAATTAAATGTATTATTATTAAGTGCGAGTAAGGTGGAAAAACATGATGAGTCTGCTTCACCTTATGTGCACAAGCATTTTGAATCATGCGTTTGTCGCAAGTTGTTTATGAGTTATCAACTATAGTATGATTTGAGGTTGAAGGAGTAGAGGCGGAGAAAGTGGAGAAGTTTAAGTACTCGTGGTCAAATGTTCAGAGCAACAGGGAGTGTGGAAAAGAGGTGAAAAGGTGAGTGCAGTGTAAGGACTCATTTCTGACAGAAGAGGTGGATCTGCCAGGCAGGAGAAAAAGGGGAAGACCAAAGAGGAGGGCTGTGCTGAAAGAGGACATTGCATTGGCTGGTATGACAGAGGAAGATGTAAACAGATGATCCGCTGTGGCAACACCTAAAGGAAACAGCCAAAAGTAGAACTACAGTATGATTTCCAGATCTATTATTACCTAGATATGATACCTTGATAAGACAAATAACTTACTAAAACAGCTTTATTTCAGCTACATATTGGTGGTGGTTTCAAGCCCCTCTTTGTTCCTGTACTCTAACTGGATCCAGATGAGCAGAGTGCTGCTTAATGGTATTTTTGGTGACAATGCATTATGTTACAGAAAAGGTATTATCCTACGGAATGATAACACATAATTATTTTGTTAATTTTTTTTGTTGGGGGGTTAGTAATGTATTTCTATTCCAAAGAAGTGTGCAATACTATTGGGCTCAGACAATTATTTAATTATAGTGACAGTCAAAATAAAGAAGTTGAACACATGCACCATTATCCGACATATCCTCCTTTCCCTTGGTGAGCCTTGAGTAGTGGATATTGTTTTGGATGTATGTATATGGAGAAAGAACTTCAGGAGTCACCTTAAAATCATTTCTCCATGGAAAATAATATTTCAAAAATCAATACAACAAGAGACACTACCACGGTTAATCTATGTGTAGAGTTTGGAGTATAGTTTGCAAGAGATATGCTCCTGACCAAAAACAATAATTACTGACAATAGGCCATTACGATTACTATAATTCTGATCTCAATCGTGATTATTGGTTTCCACAGGATATAAACACAATCAAGCAGTATTGTCATTTAAAGTGCACGCGCCACCCATTGAATGCTTCGTTGCAAAGCAAATCAAGCACTCAATGCACTGTAATCCAATACCTGATCAATCACAGTTGCACCACTCTGCCAGTGCAAACTTAGTTTTGGACATATGCTGAAACCTTCAGCATCAAATTTTTTCACAGAAAGCTCAAAAAGAAAATGCGTAGAAAAATCAAGAGGCACCTCTACACATCATGGTTCACACGTGTGTAAACTTAATGAAGCTGGAATGTACAGTTTGAGAGATGTACTCCAGAAAAAAAAAAACTTATTATGGACAAACATTCTGACGATTATATCCCCATCTTCATTTCATAGTCAGGGGGATAGAAATTCATCCAAAATATCAAAATCTATTAAAAAAAAAAAAGATTTAAAAAAAAAATCAGATGCCAGCTTTTCAAGTAACTTACAAACAAATATTGGTGATAGCAAAGGCTACTCCAACTCATGATGGGTGACGTCTTAAGAACATACTGTAGCTCCCCCCTTAGCTCATGTCAAGAAAGATCAACAAGACGTTCGATGTGTCATACTGTAGTTGGGGAAAAGAGGGATAGAAAACTGCAAAGACACACTTCACCGTGACACATTTCTTCTGGGACACCCTGCCAAAGCCATTTCTGACACAAGTGGCATGGAGAAAGCTTGGTTTGGAGAAAAGTTTGTTTGACGTCAGTGTATATTTCTGTTACATAGTAGCAGAAAGCCAACCAGACCACAGCCACCACTCGCCTCTCAGGTGGTAAAAGTGATGTTTTTGCTCTTATATTGGTGACAACGTTCCTGATTTCAGTTTGCTGAAGGAAGGAGAGCACAAACTGATGCAGGGGGCCGTGATGTGGAGAGAAAATTGGCTGCTGATGAAGCATAACTGACTTCTGGAATTTCCTGAACATCAGAGCAGGCAACAGACAGCAAACGCGTGTCGTAGTCGCTCTGCTTCTTTTATCAGGCAGCACAACCTCGCAACACCGGAACCTGTTGCTGTAACAAATTTGGGTTTCCATAGTAACTGAATCAACAGGGACCTGAGTCACTTCCTGTCTCGCACAATATTTCCTTTTATGAATGTGCCGGCCGCAGGGTCTACTCCAGAGTCACAAACTCACTGCCAAAAGCAATCACACCCAACTGTTAACGAACTCAGGCAAACACCAAAACATCGATCCAACAACGCTGAACTGCAACTTATGAAATTTTTTAAAAAATGACCCAATACAACTCAGACTTTCGGACCAGTTATAGGAAGCTGCGTTTGCCAATACGCAAGAGAAGGAGAAAAAAAAAAACACGAAAGGATGGAGAAGTTAAAAATGACCTGCAGTAGCACATGGGAAGAGGAAGAGACATGGCAACAGTGATTTGGTCAGCTGGAAAAAACAGAGAAAACATTTTAAATTGAATTTCCAACATAGAGACCGAGAGCGGGCACAAGAGGAGGAAAAGATTGATTTTAAGACATTAGCCCAACTACAAGCTAATCAAGTATGGGTAGATGTAGCCAACAGACGTTGCTGTTCCGCCTCTGAGACAGCAGGGGAGGTAGTAACAGATGTGAAACATACACAACAAGAAAAGGTAGAACATTTGGGGATGTATTGGCAATGTACTAGGTGCTGTAACCTTAGCAGCTAACACAAAGAAGGAGAAAATCCACTAAAAATGTCCTCACATTGAGGAAACACCTCAGTATCTGGAAGCTCCTTCAGATCAGTCACCATCTAACAGTTAAGGTAATTCCTGTTTTGCTTTTTCCTGCACCTTATCTTTCTTTTTTTAGAAAGTGAGGTTTGGCACAGATGCAAGATGCAACATCAGTCGCAGACGCACAGTGAAATGGGTTACGCCCTTTTGCTCAAGGAACGCCAGCTCGCAGTTTAAACGACACACCAGTGCGGGACACTTACGCCACTGTTTACTTCAGTGTGAGCAGAAAGACGAGGAGAGGGGTCTTCACTGTTGCGGGATCTCTTTATGAACAAGGATAAGGGGACCAAAACCGGAATTGTGGCTCAGAATTCAAGGAGTGAAAGCGTCCTACGAGAGTTTCAGCCAGCTCTCTGGTGGGAACCGTCTCCTTACCTTTTGGCTTCCTCCAGGTGACACAGATACTCGTAGGCCATGTTCTGTTGCCGCCGCTCATCCATCTCCTCGGCTGTAAGCCGCTCAACGCCATCCAGGACAGCTGGTGCCAAAAAAGCAGGAATGAATGACTTGATTCAAAACAAGAAAACTGGAACTGGAATTTAAACCATCAGGATATAAATTGATGAATGTTGCAGATTTTTTTTCTAAATTTTTTGGTGATTTTATTTAATCCCAATTTCACGAGCAGGGCGCCAAGTTTCCGCCCAGCTCCCTGGCCTTTACACAGCAACAAACACTGAGGTGTTTTGCAAAGGAAACAGCCTGATTTATAGGTCATCTGAGCAGCCCGTTAACACATGAGCTCAATGTGGTTCGGCGCTGTTGGACTGTATGATGAGGGAAGGCCTTTGTCTGTAAATGCCATGCTTATTCACACTCTGAAAACAAAAAACAATGCAGGGGAGTTTATGAGACCATTCCGGTGAGAGCGGCGCCCGCTTGCAGATCCCTGAAGGAGGTTTTCCTCCAAATTATTTAGGAGGGGGGCAGGAGCTATACAAAGGGGCCCATTTTCACCTCCTGTCACATCTGAGGTGGGTCCGTGTGAGACCACAGGCACCACCAGCAACAGGTAAATCCTGATCTCAACAAACACTGTTATGGAAAGTGGAGAAAATTCCTTTGAAGCATCACTTCCTGTGGGGTTCATTACTGAAGTCTGGATATTTCAGCTGAGCTAACCACTTTCTTTATTCTTTACATTTTTTTTTTTTAAACACATTATAGGCCGCAAACATTTCTTCATCTTTATTTTTGGCTTATTCCAATTTATATTTATCCTCAAATATTTGTCGTCTTACAGGATGTACAACAAAATTAATTCTTTGTGGGTGTCAATATAGTTCGAAAAAGGAATTTCTGCCTTTAATTGTTTTCATCTGCAATCTCAAATGCACTTGTGGTCCAAATCATTACAAACTTTATCAGAGAAATACTTTAGAAAAGAACTTTAGAACGCTGCTAATACAAACATTTCAGCAAATAAAACTTTTATTATGTGGAAGAAAGTTTTTGAAAAGTAGCGTTAAAGCAGGCCTCCCCTTCTCTGCATTCTCCTACATTATTGTAAAAACGCGGAAGTCATAATTACGCACTAAGCATGCTGTCAGAAAATACAAGTTGACGAAAACCCCAATGAGACCTCTCGAGCTCTACTGTCGTGTGCGCGAGCTGAACCCGGGAGATTGTTTCCCCCTCTCCAGACAGTAGGTAAACCCATCTCAAGGTGAGCAGAAAGAGTGGGAACTTACAGCCATATCTCGGTCGGACCCCGTCTGATTCGTCTGAAGCGGACATCCTCCACGACTAGCTTCAGTTTCAACTTTTACGCACAGCCTGGATGCGGCCGTCCCAGAAGTTTCCGGCGATTTAAAGACACACACAGCCGAAATTAAACCGGGAAGGACCTCTCGGCCCTGTCGTTCCTCCTCTACACACTTTGGGCTGAGACTTTTCTTCTTCTTCTTCTTCAAACCTCACTGATGTCACTGGGTGTGTTCTTCCTAATCCTGAAGTATGCGTTTCAGGAAACTGCAGCTGCCTCCGGGCCGACTCAGCGCGCGCGCAGCGACCCCTGCTGTCCAGAATGCGCATAGGCGCGCGCACATGCCCCCAAACTAGAGTTCTGCATGAGAGAGTGGCCCAGAGGGTTAACAGCAACAATAGAAATCACTAAATACCACTTTTTCAAATGACATTTTTTCCCCTGTTATTTAAAATTATTATTATTACTAATTTAAACTGAGATCTTTAGCTGTCCCCCCTCTGCAAGAACTGCATACACTTGTTTTTGCCAAATAGTCTGTGCATCCTTTAAGTTTCTTTTCAAACGCTTTAGGCTGACACAGTTCTACCAGCTCATATTAAGGGTTGATTTCTCTCATCATATTGAATTTCATAGATTATACCCATGCAGAATAAAATGGGGAAGTAATATCCAGCAGACTCAGAATCTCTTTCGCTAAACTGAGCCTATAGTGTCGCCCCAAACAGCAAGGATATATCCCCACAAAGCCCCCGATCCCCTGTATTACACAATCGATCCCCCTGATTGTATTCTTCACATTAAATATGACTTAATTAAAAATGTCAAACAGTCCAATTGACTCAGCTTCACAAGATCAGATCCTGTAGTTACTCAATAATGTAGATAAATACAGCTAACTGTTTTTTCTGAGCCCTGTGATAAAATAAGACAAATTTCCTTTCCAAAATTCCTCCTTATGATTAAAATATTAACTATTATAGTGAAATAATATAAATTATTATATTACATATTTTGCACCAAAATTTGCCTCTTAATGAGTGAAATATAAACAGTGAAATATGACAAATACAAGGCAGTTCATTCAATTTGGGCTAAATCAGACCCAGGTTAGGAAGTTGTGTTCCAAAATGGTGTTTTCACAATTAGTGCATAATAAATACATAAATCGGCAGATCTCGTCAACTCGATTCATATGTACCAAATCTGGACTAAATAGAGAAATTTTGGCTTAAAAAATAAGGTTTTGGACATGAAGCTCCCCCTAGTGGCATAGAGATGCAAGTGACTTTGCCCCAAAAATCAACCTAGTTCTTCCTCACACTAAGAAAAATGATTCATCAAATAGTTTTTGAGTTATTGCGAAGAACCTAAACCGGACGTGATGATGACGATTCTGTAATATCTCCTCTTTCGGGGATATAGTAATGCATGTAGGTTTTTTTAATCATGACCCTTTTACTGAGTGTAAGAAAACATTTATGGTTCAAAACATTCTTTAAATACAAGCCTGCCCAAACCTTTAATCACAACCCTGATCAACGCATAGGATCAAATAATTCCCTATATTTGTGTTTATTTCATTTACATGGTTCATTGCCATGCTGAATAAAAAAACATCCACCAAAAAATTAAGTGACCTCATAAAAAATAAACAACATATAGTAAATATGTTGTGTTTATTCTAATAGCTCTACAGTTAGATAATCAAGGACTTTTATAGTCATTTAAATAATCTGTGGCACTTCTGCAGTACCCTTACAGCCCGTCAGGGGGCCCTGGCCCACAATTTGGGAAACACTGCTGGGTTTAAAACACATTAAATTTAAATTATTTCCTCATAAGAAAAAACCTCAGGTGACGTTTTTTAAAAACATAGAATTTCTTGAGCCTCACAATGAAACAGCTCAGCAGGATTCCTGTACACCACCGAAGAAGATGAGGACTTGTTTTCAAAAAAATTTCAGAAAACTTGACCCTAACGCTGGCAGCTCAGCTTTAACCTTATTTGTTTGATAGATTTGATAGATTTATTCTCTTGTAAATTATCGAACAAAGGGAGATGTTCCCAAACTAGGGTGGCACCTGGGGTGGAAAGGCATCTTTTAGGAGTGGCAGCTCCCACCTTACGCCACCCTGCCAGATCCGCCCCAGCCAGGACAGAGTGTATTTGGATTGTTTTCACTCATAATCGGTTTACCCACTGTTTGGTAAGTCCTCATACTGTTTGATATGCAAAAAAATTATCCTCATCGAATAGGAATTTCTCGGTAGCCATGGTAAATGTCTCCTCCTCTGTGACGTCCTTGACATGGGGTGTCCCCCAGGGCTCTATCCTTAGCCCATTACTCTTTAGCATATGCGTGCTTCCACTCGGTCATATTTTATGACAGTTTATTCAGTGTTCAATAAGAAATAGTGACTCAAACTGTGCATAGCCAAACAGTTGAGCAGGACATTAAAGGGTTAGCGCTATGCCCGATGGATGAATGACAACCTTTTAAAACTTAATGACAGGCATTGGAACCTGGCTCAGCAAACCAAATCACAAGTTAACTGTTTCGGTGTCATCTTGGACTTTGACTAAAGCTTTGAGGCCTAAATTAGCCAAGTGACTCGGACATCATTCTTTCATTTAAGAAATGTTGCCAAACTGATGCCTTTCTGGACAAAGCAGGATGCTGAGAAGTTGATGCATGTGTTTATTATTAGTGGGTTGGACTACTGGTCCACTGGTTGATCAAAAAGGCTGATTGCGAAACTTCGGGTAGTTCAAAATGCTGCCGCCAGACTTTTAATGCAGAGAAGGAAAAAAGAGCGCATCACTCTTGTTTTAGCTGCCCTTAACTGGCTTTCTGTGTCCTTTAGAGTTGATTTTTTTTAAATTTTATTTAACCTTTAAGCTTTATTTCATAACATATGAAGACAGAGAGATGATGCATTCATGTACAACAGAGCTCCATAATCAAGAACAGGCAATACAGTTGCTCTATCAGGTCTTATTCTATCTATCTAAGGAGAAACAGGACTTGTTCCTGTAATAAAAACTCAACTATATTTTCAACTTTTTCACCAGACACAGAATGTGAGGTTTAGAAACCCTAAATATTTATAGGTGGAATTTCTTCTGCCTTGAAATTTAAGGTCCTTTTACTCACTTACAAAGCTCTTAATGATGAATGCACCTTTGTACATTATAGACCTTTTAATCCCTTATCAACCAACAAGAGCTATTAGATCTTCTAATGCTGTTATTTTAACTTTTCCTAAAGTAGCCCACAGAAGAAGTGAGGGAAAAGCTTTTAGCTACTCTGCTCCAGGACTGTGGAACACTCAGACTCAGACTCACTCAGATACAAGCTCTGTTGACATTTTTTAAAATTCAACTGAAGGCCTACTTCACCAGACGGGCATTTACTTAATGTGGTATATTTATAACCCATTCTGTCACTTCTGCTGCCTGTGTGTTCTGCCTTTTTATTCATTTGATCTTTAACTCTATTCTAAGATTTGATTTTTTTTGTATTTCTCTTTAGTGCATTATTTGCAATGCCATTATTTTATGTATTTTTAAGACAATTTTGAGTCGACTGTTATGTATGAAAGGTGCTTTATAAAGTATTCAAATTCAAATTGAGTATTTCCAATGTAAATTGATTAATTAGACTCAATAGAATTGAGTCTAGGATTAAGTTTAAGTTCATTTTAGTTAGATCTTAGTTTCATATCAAATGAAAATTCTACCTTATATCAGAACAGATTTAGTTTTTAGCTTTTTGGTAAAATGATGTTGGGGGGGAAAAATTGCGTTGTTATATTTAACAACTTAAGTAACCAACTAACGTTTTGGGGAAACGCGTTTGCATACACTGTAAAAAAGAGAATTTGTTTGATGAACAAAATTACCTCAACTGGTAACATTTTATTAAATGAAGTATCTACAACTTAAATGAATAAGTAATACTCAAAAACACTTCATTATGTGACTAGTAGAGGTAATTATGTAGGTTTATCAACAATTTTCTTTTTACAGTGCATGATAAGAAAACAAAAAAGTGAAATTTCCCAGTTTTACCTTCAAAAAACATGAAACATAAAACATAATATAAAAAATTTCTTATTATTTTATTCCTGCAGCGCTTTAAGGCAAATATTATACACTGCAAAAAAAAAATAATATTTTCTTGTAAGGACTTGGTTTGTGAGCAAATTTTTTTTTTGTTAATTTTTTACAGTTTATGTGTAAAATGATATTAAAAAAGCAACAACTTTTTTCACTCAAATACCTTAATCAATAAAACTTTAAAAATCTCAGAAACCCCCCCCAACAAAATCCTTGAATTAAACACAAGGAGGCTGAGAACATTGTCGAGATGTCTTCTGGATTTTTATATTTTTAAAATCACAGTGAGCAAAACAAGTTTGACCCTCATTTTCTGCAATTTATGTTTTTCTGGAAAGGGAAAAGTATTAAGATAACCTCTTTTTGAGAAAGTATATCTAACTTTGTCTTAATTAGATATTCCAGACAATACGTAGATAGATTTAATCAGTAGCATCCTGTAATAATATAATATCCCAACAGAGGAAGAAAAAAAGGTTTCATTTTTTTAAGACTTAGATTTCTGGCTCAACTTCTCAATTTAGGGTTTGAGAAGTTTTGAAGTGTGTTCATAAAAGTCTTCCTCTTGAGTTTATGAAAGTACTAGGAGTGTTGCTGCAATGCTTCATTTGTTTTTTCCCCTTCTTCTCCTGTCAGGCAGCTCCATCTCCACCATCCTTCTACCAGTAGATCCACTACTCCTCCTCTTCTTCACGGGTCCAAACCATCTCAATCTGTCCTCTCTGACTTTGTCTCCACGACGTCTAACCTGGACTGTCCCTCTGATGTCTTCCTTTCTGATCCGGTCCATCCTCCTCACTCCCAGAGGATATCTGATCATCTTCAGCTCTGCCTCCTGTCTTCTGGTCAGAGCCGCCGTCTCTAAACCATCCAGCAGAACTGCCCTCACCACCATCTTGTATCCTTTCCCTTCACTCCTGCTGCTACTCTTCTGTCACAGATAACTCCTGACAATGTAATATCTTAAACACTCTCAATTAACCATAAAATGTAAAACGATATTTTTTTCGGTCAAGCGTGTTTTCAAACAGCATAAAAAAAGATCAGATTTTATTATTAATTATTATTTATCCATGTTACATTTTTTTTTTTTTGGACTTTTTTTTTGGTTGTATCAAGTTACATAATTCTGTTTAGTAAGACCTCACATGCTTAAATACGCCAAAATAGAAATTCAAAACCACTTATCCAACAGGCCTCTCTAACAGCCATGGTTAAGCCCTCCTCCTAAGTAGCTCCTCTGATCATTGGTGTCCCCCAGGGCTCCTTCCTCGGCCCCTTACTCTTTAGCATTAACATTCTGCCACTGAGTCACACTCGAAACCTGCTCAGTTACAATTTTCAAACAAGAAATAGTGACTCAAAATGTGCTCAATCAAAACAGATGGGTTAATGAAATCACATCAGTTCACCCGAGAGAAGCTCCAATGTTTCTCTCGTGATGTGATATTGACCTCTGGAGGTCACGTCTTTCCTGGCTCTATATATGACTCTATATACATATATACATATATACATGACTCTATATACATTTTTGTTTTGCGGACTTCAGCCACATCAGAATTTCTGGTGAGTTTTTTTATACATTCCTTCTGATATTGGAAAACTGTTTATCTTTCCCTCCTGACACCCCTGCTTGCAGCCATGACTCTCCTCTGCATGGAAATTCTGCAGCGGTCTTCCAGGCGGGGCTTTAGGAGTCAATATAAGGGAGGCGAAGGTCTGGTGGGTGGAGGGAGACTCTCCTGTGGACCTGCTGCATCCCTCTCTTCCAGTCTTTATCTGCCGCCTCCTGCAGGGACCTCCACCTCTTCATCCTTCTCCTGCTCCTCCTCCACTGGGACAAGCACCATGGATAGCTCCGGGATGCTCCGCGGACTGCTGTTCGTCAGCCTGCTGTCTGTCATGTGTCACGCTCAGGCGTCCCAGGAAGTGTCCGCAGAGGACTTTGGAGTGGAAAAACCCGAGCCAGCAGCAGACAGAGACCTGGTCAGTACCTTCGGATGATTCATGCAGGAATGTGGAAGTGATTCAGAATAGTTGATGCAACACGGTCACGTCGACTTAACCTGGGAACAGCTCATTAATTATGCAGAATAAATGATTAACTCTGCAAAAAAGCTTATTAGTTCTACATCAGAGTCCACATCGGGGGGGGGGGAATAAATGTTTGCTGGGTAAATCTGTGTGCAGGTTTATGCATTTCCTCTTTTTTATTTGTTTTTTTATAAAAATAAAGAGATTTATTTAGTTTATACTAATAGGAGACGCATAAATAAAAGAAAGATATTTCCAACTATTCTTGTATTGAGAGGAGAAATGCAAACATGTGGATAAGAAGTTAATAAGGCTGAGTTTGGCTATTAGATATTTAGAATAATAGAATTATGATTAGATATAAAAGGGGCCAAGGATTTTTTTTTAGTTAAGATAGTTAAAGGTCATTCCACAGATTAATCATTCACCAACACGTAGATTTTAATGCTGACTCCGATCCTGCAGAATATTACAGAAAAAGTGTCTAAATACATTTCATTAAATACATAAATACAACAATATATCTGGAATGTTTTTCTATTTGATTGGATGTTGCAGCCCTAAAAACAAAAAACACAGACTTATAGATATACTGTATATAGTCTCAATGATTTTTCTTTCAGTTGAAGCGGTTAATATGTGATGTGTTAATATCAGCTCTGATAAATCTTCTTTTATTTGATAGATAGAAGCACTGGAGGCTGTGCTCGGCCGGATGCCCAACCGAATTTCCTCCACTGAGAAAAGAGGAAAACATCCCACTGGTAACTTCTCTTTATTCGTTACTTTATTTTACATTCAGTTAAATAAAGTTTAATCCCTCCAGCAGTGCCGGATGAAAATCCTTTTTTAAATTGAGTTATATCAATAGACAATATTATATTTTTCTTATGGCCATTAGTGTGACTTAGGAAAATTCAATCTTTATAATTTATTAGTTAAAATGCATATTATTTTTAGCTAGACCTTGCTAAATAACAACATTTAACCAAGTTGTGTTTTTTTTTCTTCACAAGCAAAGACAACTGTATTTAAAATAAACTTTATGTCTTGACTGAGCTAACTTTATTTATCTATATAATTAAATATATCAATCGGAGGGCTGTTAAAGGAAGCTCAATAAAATTAAAAAAATTAAAAATAATATTAATAATTCATTTCAGCAGGAACTCACTTTTTATCTTATATATTTTCTTGAAATTAGAGATTAGAAATTACATTTTTAAATGAAAACTATGCTTGACAAGATAATTGTCCTTCTTACACATTTCCACCAAAAAGTTATTTTATTAATTTTACCAAATATTCATCTTCTTTTCTTCTTTATATTGATCTTTGTGGATTGAAAATAAAAATATAGAAATAGAAAGTTAATCAGAAGGGGAAAAAAAGGAAACCTGGAAAAAAGTCCAATTAAATTGTGATGTTTGTAGATGTCCTACAGAACCGGTAACATCTTCTAGTGGCAGGTTGCCCAAAAAAAATCATGGCCCATAATTTAAACTGATTGCTCTTGGAAGCCTTTTTTCCAAATCTCCTGCCAGAATGGAATCGATAATGAGCAGGACCAGAAGGATTCACCTCTCAGACCCTGCTGGTAGATTTTGCTCAATTAACGTGGAGTAATAAAGAACCTCGTGAGGTCCACTAAACAAAACCCTCCCCTTAGAGATGATGAGATGGTCTTATCTCATTGTCATCTGGTACCAAGAGGTTAGCAGCAGATCCTTTATGTACCGGGATTGCCCTGAGTCGAGTCAACACCTTGTACTGGTTGTTTTGTTCCTCAAACCGGGCCTGGACCATTTCTGCTGTGTGTCAGAGAGCATCATCCTTCTGGAAGAGACCACTGCCATTAGGGAATACTGTTTCCATGAAGGGGGCTACTTGGTATGCAGCAATGATTAGCATGTTAAAGTAACATCCTCATCAACAGCAGGACCCATAGTATCCCTGCAGAACGTTGCCCAAAGCATCAAACTGCCACCCCCGGCTTATCTTCTTCCCATGATTCATCCTGGTACCATCTCTTCCCCTGATAGGTGACACAGACACGCTCAGCCATCTACATGATCTAAAAGACCACTCTTTGCAGTGGAAAAGTGTCAGCATGGTCATTCTGACCCGTCTGAACAGCTTTGACAGCTCTGCATCAGAAACAGCATGAAACGTTTCAGCAATTGGTCCTACAGAAGCTCATTGGGCAGGCTAACCACAGACTAATCACAGGTTCACCTTCCATAGAAGGACAACATGTGGTTGCCTCTAACCGCTGTAGACCTGGAAACCCCAACAAGTCCTGCAGTTCTGGAGATGCTCTGGTCCAGATGTTATGAAATCACAAGTTGGTCCTTGTCAAAGCCGCTCCGATCTTTTATTCTTCTCTCTTCTACCTGCTTCCAGAAAAATCAACATCAGGGTAAAATGTTCACTTCCTGCTTATATCCCACCCAGTGACTGGTGTCGTGGACTTCAGCTGTGGGTGGTTACAATGTTCTGGCTGATCAGTGTGTCTGCTTCATATTAAAATTTTGTGAATTACATCTTCTTTCTTGCAGTTTCTTCCAAATATCGGCCTTTTTTTTAATTTTATTTTATTTTAAACAACCTCTATTAAACCTTTAATTGATTAATTACTCGAGTAAAGTAGAAGTTAATGCAGTAAAAAAAAGAATTTAGGGAAATTTAGGGATTACTTTTACGCGTTTTTTCCTTTGTGTTCTGCTCCGAGTTGTTTTAATTAAAGCAGTTAGTGAAAGAAACCTGCTGGTAATTAAAAGATAACCAGAAAAAAGCCAACAATGGTCTTTTATCCATTAGAATTACAGACCAATCAAGCGACTCCAAAAGCTGCTCGAACCTTTCAAACCCGACGTCCCCTCGCTGGAACCAACCGGGTGAGAAATGAGACAGAATCCGCTAATGAGCGGGATTTAATTACATCACTGGCGACCCCTGCAGAGATTAACATCTCACTCCAAAGCGGGATTAATGGACCATGAACACAATTAAAAAAACAACATCAAATGTTCTAATAAGGTTTTTGTAACATATTTGTATGATCTCTCTATTCTCCAACCCTCTTCCTGTCAGTGTGGGATGGGCGACCGCTGTGCCATGAAGTTCGGGCCTCGCATCGGGAAGCTCTGCGACTGCGGCCGAGGAGCCAACTGTAACTCCTACCTTCTCAAGTGCATCTGAGGAACCTTTCACAAACATCATGCATGAGTTTTTTACGGATGTAGCATGTGAAATGTTTCATGTCCAATAAATACATTTGTCAACATATCAAATCTTGTTATCCATTGCTTACTAATCAAGTAGGGCTTTTTTTTTGGACCGTGATGCTGTGATATGTGTTACGTATTAAGGGGGATATAATTGGATCAATATTTTTGGGAGTTTGGCAGCTGCATAATCACTTGAGTAAATCCCCATGTCCACATGTTTCCTGCCGGAATTTATACGGTTTGCTTCTCAGCCGCCGACCTTGCAAGTGGAGGCTCTACGTCCCCAACAGAAAGGGTATCGCCCCGAAAAAGCCCCCAAGCCCATTCTACAAGCAGGGGATGTTTAAAAAGATTTGCAGCTCCCCCTAGTGACTATAATATGAACTATTAGAGTAAAATATTACTATAAATACAAGATATATATTCTCAAGTCGATTCATATGCACCAAATTTGTACTAAATCGGCCAAACAGTTAGGCAGATATATCTGAAAACATTTTTTTTTGTTGCAAAAAGCGCCCCCTAGTTTGAAATGTGAATCATTAGAGTGAAATATTAAAATACGATTTTCATGCAAAAACATTTTGAGTTTAAACTTCCTCTCTGGTTCGATTTAGCTCTAATTCTCTTTGTGTTGACTCTTGCAGTAAAGTTTGCCAGAGCAGAAATCATTTGCAGAAAGGCTTTTTAGTGTCCTTGTTGGATTCTATTTTTACACGCTGTGACTCACAAAGAACTTACAAAATGTGTAAAGGAGTCAAAACTGCCAAAAAAAACTTCCTACATTACACAAACTTATAATACTGGATCTACTCACTGTATGATATATTCTACTATATGGATCATACATACACTATATAAATATAAATACATTATTTTTATGAATTTTTATATAGCTACATATATTTTATATACATATATACATTACATATAGACATATATATATATATATATATATATATATATATATATATACCTGTCAAACATTGAATGCACCTTGTTCACCAATGTATGTTTATTCCTACTTGTACTTAGTTACTATCAACACATCACAGTTGGACCTTCTCCAACACGTCATGAGTTCCCCTGGTCCACCATGTATGTTGAGCCTCCTGTGGGTCAACGTCACCGTTCCGATGAATATTCCTCATGTGGGTATTGCTCACTTCTGTCGCGTCGTTATTTCTGATGTCTCTAATTACTGTCGTCAAGCTTAAGGCCTTCTTACTGGATAAGCCCGGAAGTATTTTCAAATGTCAGCGAGCTCCCATAAATTTATCACAGTCTCAGAAAAAGGCAAATAATGCTGTCAGGCGTGCGGTTCTGTTCTGTTTTTTGGAGACACCCTGAGGTGCCTGTTGAAAGTTTCATCCTGGCAGCTGGTAATGGATTGTCATTAATGATTGAGAGCTTTGTTTTGTTTCTGAGATCTGGGGAATTGAGACGATTTGTTGGTACAAAGTGCAATAAAGGGAAATCTGTCTCAAGATACATTCATTGATTGTGTCCTTGAAAACTTTCATTAAATGCAAAAAAAAAACTGGGTGTAAATCCATAATTCATTGTCCTTTGAGCTCTGCTTTGATCTCCACCACCTCATGAGACCAATATCTGTCTCTTAATCTGCCTCATGTTCCACCAGCTAACCTTTGACTCTTTGCTGTTAGATTGTAGGCTGAGACCTTCAGACCATGTTTACTGACATTTTTATTCTTTTTTTTTAAATCAGCCGGTAGCGTCTGGAAAAGTAGTTATTGGAATTTTATATGTAAAATCAAAACACAAACAAAGACCATGAATCGACGTGGAGATGCGGGGATGGATCACAGAAGCTGAGCTCAAAACAAAAATGTTCTGCCTTCAGGTGCAGAAAACGACCTGCACATGGATTGGATCCACAAAAAAACTTACTGAAAATGGAGATCTGGTGAAAGTTCCATCAGAAAGACTATCCTCTCACACATTTTTGCCACAGTAATGCTCGTACCACTATTATGCTCACTTTTCGATTTAACCTTTCAGAACTTGAAACGACGGAGTAACACCGCCTCCCTGTGTACAAACGAGATAAACAACCTTTTGTTTTTGTTGATCTCTGTTCGCACGCGTATCAGGATGAAAGCGTTGTTACGTCATAGTTCTGACAAACAATGCATATCAATCAGAGTATAATAATGTATCATAACAGATGATGTGTGATAATTAGTCTGTCAAAAAGTCTTTGGTGCTCAGAGTCTTCAGAGAGATTGTTTCTGCCTGAGCAGCAACATGGAATATCCCCCCTATGGAGTCTGGATACTGGTGGTGGTGGCTGATGATTCTGAAGGGAGAGCGATGTTTCACCTCCATGAAACAGCATGAAAGAACTAGATGGATGGAGAAAGAGTATTTAAAGACAGCAGCTGATGATGATGGGATAAGGATGAAGGTGTGACACAGTGATTGGATGGCTGAGGCTACCTGATTGAGTTCAGCTGATATCAGTTGATGTCCCAGACCGTGAAGCAGGTAGTTGAGCCTGAGCATGTGTGAGAGGTGAGGATAATAGAGTAGTATGAGCGGTAACTATGGACCAAGTGTGCAAAAGGATAGTCTTTCTGACTGAACTTTTGATGGATCTCTATTTTTGTCAGTTAAATCAGTGGGAGGTAAGGGATTAAACCCGGCGCGATATGTCGCGTAACAACATACAGTGACTTTTGATCTTTGAAAAATGCAAAATCTTAAATCGTATAAGGCCAAAATCATTAAAGGAAGTTGGAGATTATGGAGAATGAAGGAACGGCCATGCTCAACATTGATGGAGTGGAGCCAAGGGATAGTTCAAATGAGGACAGCCTGGAGCAACAATTAAAAAATTTAAAAGTATGCACAGAAAACAAAAAGTTCAAACCAGCGTGAAGGCAAAACCTTTTTTTTCTCCATGTGTTCCATAATGCTGCATGAAAAGTGGGCTTCAATGAGGCCCTTTTTTCTCCAGCATCGGCACACGTTTTTTTGTGAAAAAAAAAGAAAAAAGAAACTAATTCACAGGGTCTTTTCTGTGCATCTCCACATTCTGTGACTGATGAAAGAAAAGCATCCAGCTGTGGCCAAAGCTAAGCTTCAAATAGTGGAAAACAAAAACCTCTGTTAAGGAGAGGAGATCCGGCTCGCCAACGCGTGTGGCCTTCAGCCAGCAGATATATGCTTTCCGTTTGTCCCAAGAGTCTTAATCTGCAGAGCCATAACAGTTGAGAAGCTCATTTAAAGGTCTCTTTTTGGCTTTAGGGGGGGGAGATAGAAACAAACAGGCGTGTAATGTTTTCCTTGTTCAATGCCTGAAGCAATTTAGGCTGCAATAAAAACAAGTCAATAGTGGATGAAATGTGCCTTCGTTGTTGAATTCTGCTGGGCTAGAGGTTTTGGCCTGTAACAGAAAAGAGTGTGGTGTTGTTTTCATATCCAATAAGTCATTATTTTCCATACACAGAGCACTTTTGATCCGTCAACACTTTTTACAAAGTAGGAGACTTGGTGCACCCATTTAAAAAAAGAACCTACAGCATAAGAATGTAATAATGGCAAATAAATAGTATAGTAACATTGAGAAATTGTAGCTGCAAAATATTTGCTGTGTACTAGCTCGTGAAAGGAGAGTCACTTTTTATTGGTAATATAAAAATATACACAAAGAAATAACATGCACACAATATTTAAAGGAGTACCTAAACAATTTATTGACCAATTTTCTGACCTGTGTCCATTTGTTGATTGTTTTGTTCACCTGATCACGCAAATATACAACAGAATAGAGTTGGAAGAAACTTAGTGAGAGGATGGGATCGGGGCGGAATCTACCATGTAGATTGATCCACATGATGAAATGTATATTTCCAGCATTCTGGATTGGATTATGAAACACCTCAACTCAATAGAGACTAGAATTCTCACTACAAGGAACTCTGTCTTGAATAAATAAGTTTTGTTATCAACATGACATCAGCAGAATGGTTTCATGCCCAGAAAGAGCACTACAGATGTGATGTTTGCTTTGAAAGAAAGCAAACAATTACAGAGAAGGTCAGAAGAAAGGACATTTTGTTTTTGTGGATTTAGAGAAAATATACAACAGAGTCTGGAGTGACAGAGACGTATTTAAGACCGGTACAGTAAGTGTATGAGAGCAGCATGACACTGGTGAGATGGGCAGTAAGAATCATGCATGGATGGAATCAATGTGGAGGTGGGACTGCATCAAGGATTGGCTCCGATCCCCTTCTTGTTTGCTGACAAATGAAGTCAGGCAGGAATTTGCTTGGACTATGATGTTGGTGGATGAAATTACGAGCTGGGTGGAGGGGGCTGAGAAGAGTGTCAGGAGTTATCTGTGACAGAAGAGTAGTAGCAGGAGTGAAGGGAAAGGTTTCCAAGATGGTGGTGAGAGCAGCTCTGCTGGATGGTTTAGAGACGGCGGCTCTGACCAGAAGACAGGAGGCAGAGCTGAAGATGTTCAGATGTTCTCTCGGAGTGAGGAGGAAGGACAGGATTAGAAAGGAGACATCAGAGGGACAGACCAGGTTAGACGTCTTGGAGACAAAGTCAGAGAGTGCAGATTGAGATGGTTTGGACATGTGAAAAAGAGGGGCAGTGGATCTACTGGTAGAAGGATGCTGGAGATGGAGCTGCCAGGCAGGAGAAAAAGAAGAAGATCACCGAGGAGGTTTCAGGATGTGGTGTGAGAGGACATGGAGTTGGTTAGTGTGACAGAGAAGTAAGATTGAATCAGATGATCCGCTGTGGTGACCCCAAGAGGAAGCAGCTGAAAGAAGAAGATGATCTGTGGATCACCATTTGTTGCATTTTGTCTGAGTCAGCACTTTTTAATCTACGGGCCCCACAGCAGGATTACGATCGAAACATTCAGCCAACAGCATTAGTAACCAAAGGACATCGGACAGAGAAGACAAACAAGGCAGTAAACATAGTTAACATAACACAGTAACACACACACCACACGAACACACGCCTTATCAGTGCTTCAATAATGAACAACTCATAAAGAAACCGGACATGTAAGTAAAATAAATAATGAACAGAGACGTCCAACAGTCAATGATTACAAACCTGAGAAACGTTACGTAGATTGTTCAGTTGAACTTTTCAGTTTACAGAAGTCGTCTTAAAACAAACATCCTTGTCCCTCTGCTGGGGTTTATGATTCGGAGCATGCTGTTCCTCGTTAGCGATTACATCGAGCTCATTTAGGAATCATTCAACAGAGACGGGACTTCTTTTTTTCTAACTTCCTTTTTCCTTCGTTTTACTTTTATTCATCATCATTTATCATTAATTATAAGCCTTTTTTTCCCCTTCCCTTGTCTTTCTTTGCTCCCCTCCTTTCTTGTAGGTGTATACGCGAGAATGGCGCCGCACACCTGATTCCCGGTTTGTCTCCACACCTGAACTCATTCACAAACCAAAATCTAGGTGGTTTAGTTCGACATAGTAGAAGTATTTATTGGCCCAATCTCCCAGCCAACCGGACACTCAAGGTCACCTTACAGATCCACGATAAAAAAGAAAATCAAGACATTACTGAAAGGATATGCGATAAAAGCTGAAAACAAATACAAGGTCAACACAGCGAACACACAGAATAAGAAAGTTGGGTTTTAAGAACTAATGTGAGACATAATTTTCAGCCGATAACGTGATAAAGTTTTATTGTTTTTACATGTTCATTTTCACGTTATAACGTGATAAGTTTTATTCTCTTTTATCTATCTATCTATCCATCTATCTATCTATCTATCTATCTATCTATCTATCTATCTATCTATCTATCTATCTATCTATCTATCTATCTATCTATCTATCTATCTATCTATC